>PNEQ01012831.1:0-24584 GCA_003012365.1 Medauroidea extradentata
TTATCAGTTATTAATTAATAGTAAATCTCTATAGATACCTAAGCGTTATTATGAGTTCCTACACCAAAACACTCCAGATTGTATATAGCCTTGTACTCAGACTCTAGCAACGAATTCTATAATTATAGTAAGTTGGCATCATAATAATCTACACTAAAAATTTCTCTCATATAAGATTACAGCAAATCTCTACATATAGATAAGAGTGATCCTGATACTGAACAACACATTCCTGATTGTATTTAGCCTTGTACACAGATTCTAGCTACCAAAATTATAACTTTAGTAACATGTATTTACAATATTACACACAGGAGCTTAGTCAAATATAAGATTATTGTAAATCTCTTGAATTAGCTAAATGTGAACCTAAGTTTTAACAACATATTCCACATTGTATTTAGCCAAGTACTCAGACTCTAGCAACCATTATTATAACTATAGTAACAGGGCATTACAATATTCCACACTGGAGCTTTGTCAAATATTAGATTGTAGAAACTCTCTTAGGATATCTAAGTGTGAACATCTGATTCAAATACACATTACAGTTAATATATAGCCTTGTACTAAGACTCTAGCAAGCAATATTATAACTATAGTAACATGGCATTTCAATATTACACACAGGAGCTTCGTCAAATATAAGAGTATAGTAAAACTGTAAAGATAGCTATGTGTGAATCTGAGTTTCAACAACTCATTCAAGATTGTATATAGCCTTGTACTTAGACTCTAGCAAGCAATATAATAACTATAGTAACATGGCATTACAATATTACACGCAGGTGCTTTGTCAAATATACGTCAATATCAAATCAGTAGAGATAGCTAAGTGTGAACCTGAGATTCAACAAAACCTTCCAGATTGTATACAACCATGTACTCAGCTTCTAGTAACCAATATTATATCCATAGTAACATGGCATTAGAATATTACACACATGTGCTATGTCAAAATATACTACAAAAGTAAATTTCTAGAGATTTTCTAAGTAAGAACCTTATATTGAGCAAACCATTCCAGATCGTATATAGCCTTGTACTCAGACTCTAGCAACCAATATTATAACAATAGTATAATGTTATTACAATCTTCCAAACTGGAGCGTTGTCTAATAAAAGATTATAGTAAATCTCTAAAGTGTGAACCTGGGTTTCATTATCACTTTCCAGATGGTATATAGCATTATAATCAGACTCTAACAACCAATATTATAACCTTTTTAACTAGGCATTACAGTATTCCACACTGCAACTTTGTCTAATATAAGATTAAATTAATAACTAGAGATAGCTAAGTGTTTTTCTGAGTTTTAACAACACATTCCAGATTGTATTTAGCCTTGTACTCAGACTCTAGCAACCAACATTATAATTATAGTAAACTGGCATTAAAATATACTACACTGGAGATTTCTCTAATATAAGATTATAGTAAATCTCTTGAGATAGCTAAGTGTGGACCTGAGTTTGAACCGCACATTCCAGATTGTATACAGCCTTGTACTCAGACTCCAGCAACCAATATTATAACTATAGTAACATGGAATTGAAATAATACACCCAGGAGATTCATCAAATATAATACTATAGTAAATCTCTAGAGATAGCTCAGTGTGAAGCTAAGTTTCAACAACACATTGCTGATTTTACCTAGCCTTTTTTTTTCAGACATAAGAAAACCATTCTTATAACAATAGTAATCTGCCATACCAATATTCCACACTAGAGCTTGGTCTAAGATAAGGTTTTATTAAAACTCTTGATACAGCTAATTGTGAACGTGAGTTTCATCAACGCATTTCTGATCGTACGAAGTCTTGTCCTCAGACTGAAGGAAGCCAATCTTATAACTATAGTAACGTGCCATAAATTTTTTACATAATAGAGCTAAGTCATGTATAAGATTACAGAAAATCTATAGAGATACACATGAGTGAACCTGATATTCAAAAACACATTGCTGACTATATGTAGCATTGTCCTCAGAAGGAAGGAACAAATCTTATAACAATAGTAGCCAGCAATTACATTATTGCACACTGGATTTTGAAAAATACAAGTTTATGGTAAATCTCTAGAAATAGCTAAGTGTGAACCTGAGCTTCAACAACACATTCCAGATTGTATATAGACTTGTACTATGACTCTACAACCAATATTAAAACTATATTAACATGGCAATACAATATTACACACATGTGCATTGTCTAATATACGACAATAGTAAATCTCTAGAGATAGCTTAGTGTAAACCTGTGATTCAAAAACACATTCCAGATTGTATATGGCCTTGTACTCAGATTCTTGCAACCAACATTATAACTATATTAACATGGTATTACAATATTACACACAGGCGCTTTGTCAATAATACCACAAAAGTAAATCTCTAGAGATAGCTAAGTGTGAACCTGAGATTGAACATATCATTCCAGAGAGTATATAGCCTTGTTCTCAGACTCTAGCAACCAATATTATAACTATATTAACATGGCGATACAATATTACACACAGGTGCTTAGTCAAATATACGACAATAGTAAATCTCTAGAGATAACTTAGTGTGAACCAGAGATTCAAAATCACATTACAGATTATATTCAACCTTGTACTTAGGGTCTAACAACCAATATAATAACTAAAGTAACATGGTATTACAATATTACACACAGGTGCTTTGTCAAATAAACGACAATAATACATCTCTAGAAATATCTAAGTGTGAACCTGAGATTCAACAACACATTCCAGAGAGTATATAGCCTTGTACTCAGACTCTAGCTACTAATATTATAACTATAGTAACATGGCATTACAATATTACACACAGGTGCTTTGTCAAATATACAACTATAGTAAATTTCTAGAGTTAGATATGTGTGAAACTGAGATTCAAAAAAACATTCCAGATTATAAAAGCCTAGTACACAGACTCTAGCAATCAATATTATAGCTAAAGTAACATGGTATTACAATATTTCACACAGGGCATTTGTCAGTTATATATTAATAGTAAATCTCTAAAGATATCTAAGCGTTTTCCTGAGTTCCTACACCAACACATTCCAGATTGTATATATCCTTGTACTCAGACTCTAGCAACCAATTCTAGAACTATAGTAAGTTGACAACATAATAATCTACACTAAAAATTTGTCTAATATAAGATTATAGAAAATCTCTACATGTAGTTAAGAGTGGTCCTGATATTGAACAACACATTCCTGATTGTATTTTGCCTGGTACACAGATTCTAGCTACCAAAATTGTAACTATAGTAACATTGATTTACAATGTTGCACACAGCAGCTTCGTCAAATATAAGATTATAGTAAACATCTAGAGATAGCTAAGTGTGAATCTGTGTTTCAACAACTCATTCAAGATTGTATATAGCCTTGTACTTAGACTCTAGCAAGCAATATAATAACTATAGTAACATGGCATTACAATATAACACACGGATGCTTTGTCAAATATACGTCAATATCAAATCACTAGAGATAGCTAAATGTGAACTGGAGACTCAACAAAACTTTCCAGATTGTATACAGACATGTACTCAGCATCTAGTAACCAATATTATAACGACAGCAACATGGCATTACAATATTACACACAGGTGATATGTCAAATATACTACAAAAGTAAATATCTAGAGATACCTAAGTAAGAACCTTTTATTGAGCAACACATTCCTGATCGTATATAGCCTTGTACTCAGACTCTAACAACCAATATTATAACTATAGTAAAAGGTTATTACAATATTCCACACTGGAGCGTTGTCTAATATAAGATTATAGTAAATCTCTAAAGATAGCTAAGTGTGAACCTGGGATTCAACATCACTTTTCAGATGGTATATAGCATTATACTCAGACTCTAGCAATAAATATTATAACTATTTTAACATGGCATTACAGTATTCCACACTGCAACTTTGTATAATATAAGATTAAATTAATATCTAGAGAAAGCTAAGTGTTTTTCTGAGTTTTAACAACACATTCCAGATTGTATTTAGCCTTGTACTCAGACTCTAGCAACCAATATTATAACTATAATAACATGGCATTGCAATATTACACACAAGAGTTTCATCAAATATAATACTATAGTAAATCTATAGAGATTGCTCAGTGTGAAGCTGAGTTTCAACAACACATTGCTGATTTTACCTAGCCTTTTATTCAGACTTAAGAAACCATTCTTATAACAATAGTAATTTGCCATACCAATATTCCACACTAGAGCTTGGTCTAAGATAAGGTATTATTAAAACTCTAGATATAGCTTATTGTGAACCTGAGTTTCATCAACGCATTTCTGATCGTACGTAGTCTTGTCCTCAGACTGAAGGAACCAATCTTATAACTATAGTAACCTGCCATAAATTTTTTCCATAATAGAGCTAAGTCATGTGTAAGATTACAGAAAATCTCTAGAGATATACATCAGTGAACCTGATTTTCAATAACACATTTCTGACTGTATGTAGCATTGTCCTCAGAAGGATGGAACAATTCTTATAACTATAGTAGCGAGCAATTACATTACTGCATACTGGATTTTGAAAAATAGAAGATTATAGTAAATCTCTTGAAATAGTTAAGTGTGAACATGAGCTTCAACAACACATTCCTGATTGTATAAAGCCTTGTACTCAGACTGTAGCAACCAATATTATTAATAAAGTAAATGGCATTACAATATACGACAATGGTACTTTGTCTAATATAAGTATATAGTAAATCTCTGAGATAGTTAAATATGAACATGAGTTTTATCAACCATTTCCAGATTGTATATAGTTTTTCTCGGACTCTAGCAACCAATATTATATCTATATGACATGGCCTTACAATATTCTACACTAGAGCTTTGTCAAATATAAAATTACAGTAAATCTCTTGAGATAGCTATGTGTGAATCTGAGAATCACCAACACATTCTATATTGTATATACCCTTGAACTGAGACTCTAGCAACCAATATTAAAACTAAAGTAACAAGGCATTACAATATTCCACACGGGAGGGGTGTCAAATATAAGATTATTGTAAACCTCTAAGGATACCTAGGTGTAAATCTCAGTTTCAAAAACACATACCAGTTTGTATTTTGCCTTGTACTCAGATACTAGCAACCAATATTATAACTATAGTAACCTGGCGTTAAAATATTCTACCCTGAAAATTTCTCTAATATAAGAATTTAGTAAATCTCTAAAGATTGCTAAGTGTGAACCTGAGATTTAACAACACATTCCAGAATGTATATAGCCATGTTCTAAGATTTAGCAACCAATATTATAACTATAGCAAAAATTCATTAAATATTATACACTGGTGCTTTGCCTAATAAAAAATAATAGTAAATCTCAAGAGTTAGCTGAAACAGAACCTAATATTTAACAACACATTCCATAATGTATATAGCCTTTTTCTCAGACTTTAGCAGACAATACTATAACTATAATAACAAGGCATTACAACATTATACACTGAAGATTTGTCTAATAATAGATTATAGTAAATCCCTAAAACAGCTAAGTGTAAACCTAAGTTTCTACAACACATTCCAGATTGTATGAATCCTTGTACTCAGACTCTAGCTAACAATTTTATAACTATAGTAACATGGCATTACAAAATTACGCACAGGAACTTCATCAAATATAAGATTATTGTAAATTTCTAGAGATAGCTAAGTGTGAACCTGTGAATTAACAAGTCATTTAACATTGTATATAGCCTTGTACTCAGATTCTAGCAACCAATAATACATAACTATAGAAAGTTGGCAATACTATATTCTATACTGTAGCTTAGTCTAATATAGGATTATAGAAAATCACTATATATAGCTAAGTGTGAACATGATATTCAAAAACACATTCCAGTTTATATATAGCCTTGTACACAGACTCTAGCAACCAATTATATAACTATAGTAAAATGGCATTACAATATTACACACAGGTGCTTTGTCAAATATGCGGCAATAGTAAATCTCTAGTGATAGCTAATTGTTAACATGAGATTCAATAAAACATTTAAGATTGTATATAGCCTTGTACTCAGACTCTAGCAACAAATATTATAACTATAGTAACATGGCTTTACAATATTACACACAGGAGGTTTGTCAAATATTACATTATAGTAAATTTCTCGAGTTAGCGAAGTGTGAAACTGAGTTTCAACAACATATTCCAGATTGTATATAGCAATGTACTCAGACTCTGGAAACCAATATAATAACTGTAGTAACATGGTATTACATTATTCCACACAGGAGCATTTTTTTAATATAAGATTATTGTATATCACTAGAAATAGCTAAATGTGAACCTGTGATTCAACAACTCATTCAAGATTGTATATAGACTTGTACTCAGACTCAAGCAAACAATATTATAACTATAGTAACCTGGGATTACAATATTCCACATTGGAGATTTGTCAAATATATACGACAATAGTAAATCTCTAGAGATAGCTAAGTGTGAACCTGAGATTGAACAACACATTCCAGTTTGTATATAGCCTTGTGTTCAGACTCTAGCAACCAATATTATAACTAAAGTAACATGGAATTACAATATTATACTAAAGTGCTTTGTCAAATATACGACAATTGTAAATCTCTACAGATAGCTACGTTAGTACCTGAGATTCATCAACGTATTTATGATCGTACGAAGTCTTGTCCTCAGACTGAAGGAATCAATGGTATAAATAAAGTAACCAGCCATAAAATTTTCCATAATAGAGATAAGTCTTGTATAATATTACAGAAAATCTAGTGATATACATGACTTAACTAGATTTTCAATAACACATTACTGATTGTATTTAGCATTGTCCTCTGACTGAAGGAACAAATCTTATAACTATAGAAGCCTGCAATTACAATATAGCACCCTGGAGTTAAAAAATATTAGATTAAAGTAAATCTCTAGAGATAGCTAAGTGTGAACCTGAGTTTCAACAACACAATCTAGATTGTATATAGCCTTGTACTCAGACTCTAGCATTTAATATTATAACTATAGTAACATGGCATTACAGTATGCCACAATTGAACTTTGTCTAACAAAATATTATAGTAAATTACTACAGATAGCTAAGAGGGAAATTGAAATTTAACAACACATTCCAGAATGTATATAGCCTTGTACTCACACTCTATCAATCAATACTATTACTATAGTAACGAGGCATTTCAATTTTACACACTTGAGCTATGTCTTATAATAGATTATAGTAAATCCCTAGAGATATTTAAGCGTGAACCTAAATTTTACATCACATTCCAGATTGTACATTGTTTTGTACTTAGACTGTATCAACAAAAATTACATCTAAAGTAACATGGCATTTCAATATTCCACACTGGAGCTTGGTCTAATATATATGATTATATTAAATGTCTAGATATAGCTAATTGTGAACGTGAGTTTCATCAACGCACTTCTCATCGATCTTATAACAATAGCAACCTGCCATAAAATTTTCCATAATAGAGCTAAGTCTTGTATTACATTACAGAAAATCTCTAGAGATATACATAAATGAACGTAATTTTCAATAACACATTGCTGATTGTATGGAGCACTGTCCTCATAATGAAGGAACAAATCTTAAAACTATAGTAACCTGAAATTACACTATTGCACACAGGAGTTTGAAAAATATAAGCTTAAGTAAATCTCTAGAGATAGCTAAGTGTGAACTTGAGTTTCAACAACACATTACAACACATTGCTGATTGAACATATACTTCATCTCAGACTGAAGTAACCAAATTTGTAACTATAGTAACATGGTATTACAATATTCCACACTGGAGCTTGGTCGAATATAATATTTAAGTAAGTCTCTAGAGATAAATAAGTGTGAATCTAAGTTTAAACAACACATTATACACTGAATATAGCCTTGTACTCAAACTCTTGCAACCAATATTATAAATATAGTAACATGGCATTACAATATTAAGCAATAGTAAATCACAAAAGATAGCTAATTGTGAGCCTGAGTTTCAGCAACGCATTTCTGATCGTGCACAGTCTTGTCCTCAGACTGAAGGAACCAATCTTATAAATATAGTAACCTGCTATTAAATTTTCCATAATAGAGCTAAGTCATGTATTAGATTACCGAAAAACTCTAAATATAAATATGACTGAAACTGATTTTTGTTTTCACATTCCTGATTGAAAGAAGCATTGTCCTCAGTCTGAAAGAACAAATCTTAAAACTATAGTAACCTGCAATTACACTATTGTACACTGGAGTTTGAAAAATATAAGAATAAAGTAAATCACTAGAGATAGCACTGTGTGAATCTGAGTTTCAACAACACATTGCTGATTGAACATAGACTTCACATCTGACTGAAGCAACCAAATTTGTAACTTTAGTAACATGGCAACAAAATATTCCACACTGGAGCTTGGTCAAATAAAATAATAATTAAGTAAATCTCTAGAGATAGCTAAGTATAAACCTGAGATTCAACAAAACAATCCAGATTGTATATAGCCTTGTACTCAGACTCTAGCAACCAATATTATAACTATAGTAACATGGCATTACAATATTGCACACATGAGCTAGGTCTATTATAAGATAATAGTAAATCACTACAGATATCTAAGTGTGATCCTGAAATCCAACAACAACATTTTCCAGATTGTATATTGCCTTGCACTCAGACTCTAGCAACCAATTCTAAAACTATAGTAACATGGCATTAGAATATTACATACAGTGGTTTTATAAAATGTAAGATTATAGTAAATCTATAGAGATAGCTAAGTGTGAACCTGAGTTTCAACAACACATTTCAGATTGGATATAGCCTTGTACTCAAACTCTAGCAACCAATATTATAAGTATAGTAACATGGAATTACAATATTACACACAGGAGCGTTGACTAATAAAATATTATAGACAATCTCTATAGATAGCTAAGTGTGATCCTGCGATTCAACATCACATTCCACATTGTATATAGCCTTGTACTCATACTCTAGCAAACAATATTATAACTATAGTAACATAACATTAAAATATTCCACACTGCAGCTTTCTCTTATATAATATATAGGAAATATCTAAGGATAGCTAAGTGTTTTAAAATTAGTTTCAAAAACACACTCAAGATTGTATATAGCCTTGTACTCGGACACTAGCAACCAATATTACAATTTTAGTAACTTGGCTTTACAATATTCCACACTGGAGCGTAGACTTATTCAAGATTATTGACAATCGCTATATTTAGCAAAGTGTGAACCTGAGAATCAACATCACATTCCACATTGTATATAGCCTTGTACTCAGACTCGAGCAACCAATATTATAATTATAGTAACTTGGCTTTACAATATTCAACACAGGAGTTTTCTCTAATATAAGATTAAAGTAAATATCTAGAGATAGCTAAGTGTGAAACTGAGATTCAACATCACATTCCACATTGTATATAGCCTTGTACTCAGACTCTAGCAAACTATATTATAACTATAGTAACATGGCATTAAAATATTCCACACTGCAGCTTTCTTTAATATAAGTATATAGGAAATATCTAGAGATAGCTAAGTGTTTTAAAATGAGTTTCAACAACACACTCAAGATTGTATATAGCATTGTACTCGGACGCTAGCAACCTATATTGTAATAATAGTAACTTGGCTTTACAATATTCCAAACTGGGGCGTTGACTAATACAAGATTATAGACAATCTCTATAGTTAGCTAAGTGTGAACCTGAGATTCAACATCATATTCCACATTGTATATAGCCTTGTACTCGGACTCTAGCAACCAATATTATAATTATAGTAACTTGGCTCTACAATATTCCAAACTGGGGTGTTGACTAATACAAGATTATAGACAATCTCTATAGTTAGCTAAGTGTGAACCTGAGATTCAACATCACATTCCACATTGTATATAGCCTTCTACTCGGACTCTAGCAACCAATATTATAATTATAGTAACTTGGCTTTACAATATTCCAAACTGGGGCGTTGACTAATACAAGATTATAGACAATCTCTATAGTTAGCTAAGTGTGAAACTGAGTTTCAACAACACATTGCTCATTGTATATAGCCCTCCTTATACACGGACTGAAACAACCAATAATATAATTTAAGTAACATGTAATTACAATATTCCACACTGGTACTTTGTCTAATATAAGATTATAATAAATCTCAAGACATAGCTAACTGTGAACATGACATGCAAAAACACATTCCACTTTGTATATAGCCATGTACTCAGACTCTAGCAACCAATATTATAACAATAGTAAAATGGCTTTAAAATATAACACACTGGTGCTTTGTCAAATATACGACAATAGTAAATAACTAGAGATACCTAAGTAAGAAACAAATATTGAACAACTCATTCCAGATTGTATATAGCCTTGTACTCAGACTCTAGAAAACAATATTATAACTATAGTAACATATCATTATTATATTACATACAGGTTCTTAGTCAAATATACGGTAATAGTAAATTTTAGTGATAGCTAAGTGTGAACCTGAGGTTGAACAAAACATTCCATATTGTATATAGCCTTGTACTCTGGCTCTAGCTGCCAATATTATAACTATAGTAACATGGTATTACAATATTACACACTGGAGCATTATCTAATAAAAGATTATAGTAAATCTCGAGAGATAGCTAAGTGTGAACCTGAATTTCAACAACACATTCCAGATTGTATATAGCCTTGTACTCAGACTCTTGGAACCAATAATATAACTATAGTAACATGGCATTTCAATATTACACACAGGTGCTTTGTGAAATATACGGCAATAGTATATCAATAGTGATCGCTAAGTGTGAACTTGAGATTCAACAAAAACAATCCATATTGTATATATCATTTAACTCAGTTTCTAGCAACCAATATTACAACTAGAGTAACATGGCATTACAATATTACACACAGGAGTGTTGTCATATATAAGATTATAGTAAATCAGTAGAGATAGCTAAGTGTGAACCTGAGATTCATCATTACGTTACAGATTGTATATAGCCTTGTACCCAGACTCTAGCAACCAATAAAAAAACTATAGTAACATGGCATTACAATATTACAATCTTACACACAGGAGATTCGCCAAATATAAACTTATAATAAATATCTAGTGTTATCAATGTCTGAATGTGTGATTTAACAACACATTTCAGATTGTATATAGCCTTGTACTTAGACTCTAGCAACCAATATTATAAATAAAGTAACATGGCATTTCAATATTATACACTGGAGCTTTGACAAATATAAGATTATAATAAATCTCTAGAGTTAGATAAGTGTGAACCTGAGTTTCAACAACACATTCCAGATTGTATAAAGACGTAACCTGCCATAACATTAATCCAGACTGGAGCTTGGTCTAATATACGATTGTATCAATTCTCTAGATATAGCTAATTGTGAAAATGAGTTTCATCAACGCATTTCTGATTGTACACAGTATGGTTCTCAGACTGAAGGAAACAATCTGATAACCATAGTAACCTGCCATTAAAATTTTCCATAATTTTCTTTAATATAAGTATATAGGAAATATCTAGAGATAGCTAAGTGTTTTAAAATGAGTTTCAACAACACACACAAGATTGTATATAGCCTTGTACTCGGACACTAGCAACCAATATTATAATTATAGTAACTTGGCTTTACAATATTCCACACTTGAGCGTTGACTAATACAAGATTATAGACAATCTCTACAGTTAGCTAGGTGTGAACCTGAGATTCAACATCACATTCCACATTGTAAATAGCATTGTACTCGGACTCTAGCAACCAATATTATAATTATAGTAACCTGGCTTTACAATATTCAACACAGGAGCTTTCTCTAATATAAGATTAAAGTAAATATCTAGAGATAGCTAAGTATGAACGTGAGATTCAACTACACATTCAAGAATGTATATAGCCTTGTACTCAGATTCTGGGATTCAATGTTTAAATTATAGTAATTGGCTTTGCAATAACCCACACTGGAGCTTTGTCAAAAATAAGATTATAGTAAACCTCTAGATGTAGCTTAGCGTAAACCTGAGTTTCAACAACACATTCCAGGTTGTATTTAGCCATGTACTCAGATTCTAGCAACCAATATTATAACTATAGTAACCTGGCATTACAATATTAAGCAATAGTAAATCACAAAAGATAGCTAAGTGTGAACCAGAGATTCAACAACTCATTCTAGATTGTATATAGCATTGTACTCAGACTCTTGCAACCAATAATATAACTAAAGTAACATGGCATTTCAATATTTCTCACAGGTGAATTGTGAAATATACGGTACTAGTAAATCTCTAGTGATAGTTAAGTGTGAACCTGAGATTCAACAAAACAATCCAGATTGTTTGTAGCCAATTACTCAGACTCTAACAACCAACATTACAACTAGAGTAACATGGCATTACAATATTACACACTGCAGCTATCTCTTATATAAGATTATAGTAAATCTCTAGAGATAGATAGGTGTGAACCTGAGTTTAAACAATGCATTGCTGGTTGTACATAACCTTCACCTCAGACTGAAATAACCAAATTTGTAAATATAGTAACATGGCATTACAATATTCTACACTGGAGCTTGGTGGAATATAATATTTTAGTAAATCTCTAGAGATAGCTAAGTATAAACCTAAGTTTCAACAACACATTCTAGATTGTATATAGCCTTGTACTCAGACTCTTGCAACCAATAATATAACTATAATAACATGGCATTACAATATTCCACACACTTGCTTTGTTAAATATACGACAATAGTAAATCTCTAGTGATAGCATATTGTGAACCTGCAATTCAACAAAACATTCCATATTGTATATAGCCGTGTATTCAGTCTCTAGCAAACAATATTATAATTATAGTAATGTGGCAATCCAATACTAAACTTAGGAGCTTTGTCAAATATAATATTATAGTAAATATCTATAGTTAGATAAGTTTGAACCTGTGATTCAACATATCATTCAAGATTTTATATAGACTTGTACTCAGACTCTAGCAACCAATATCATAACTGTAGTAAGTTAGCATTACAATGTACTACACTGGAGTTTTGTCTAATATATGATTATAGTTAATCACAAGAGATAGCTAAGAGTAAACCCGAGATTCAACAACACATTCCAGATTGTATATAGTCATGTAATCAGACTCTAGCAACTAATATTATAACTATAGTAACATGGCATTGCAATATTACACTCAGGAGCTTTGTCTAATATAAGATTATAGTTAATCACAACAGATAGCTAAGTGTAAACCCGAGATTCAACAACACATACCAGATTGTATATAGCTTTTCACTCAGACTCTAGCAACCAATATTATAACTGTAGTAACATGGCACTGCAATATTACACACAGGCGCTCCGTCAATTAAAAGATTATTGTAAATCTCTAGAGATAGCTAAGTGTGAACCTGTGATTGAAAAACTCATTCAAGTTTGTATATATACTTGTACTAAGACTCTATCAACCAATATTATAACTATTAGTAACAAGGCATTAGAGTATATCACTAAGGATCATCGTCAAATATAAGATTATTGTAAATCTCTAGAGATAGCTAATTGTCAACCTGTTATTCAACAACACATTCCAGATTGTGTATAGCCTTGTACTCAGTCTCTAGCAACCAATATTATAACTATAGTAACATGGCATTGCAATATTACACACAGGAGCGTCGTCAATTATAAGGTTATTGTAAAGCTCTAGAGATAGCTAGGTGTGAACCTGTGATTCAACAACTCATTCTAGTGTGAATATAGTATTGTACTCAGATTCTAGCAACCAATATCATAACTGTAGTAAGTTTGCATTACAGTATTACACTCAGGAGCTTCGTCAATTATAAGATAATTGTAAATCTCTAGAGAAATCTAAGTATACACCCGATATTCAACAACACATTCCAGATTGTGTATAGCCTTGTACTCAGTCTCTAGCAACAAATATTATAATTATAGTAACATACAGTATTACACTCAGGAGCTTCGTCAATTATAAGATTATTGTAAATATCTAGAGACAGCTAATTATAAACCCGAGATTCTACAACACTTTCCAGACTGTATATAGCCTTGTACTCAGTCTCTAGCAACTAATATTAAACTATAGTAACATGGCATTGCAATATTACACACAGGAGCTTCGTCAATTATAAGATTATTGTAAATCTCTAGAGATAGCTAAGTGTGAAACTATGATTAAAAAACTCATTCAAGATTGTATATAGACTTGTACTCAGTTTCTAGCAACCAATATCATAACTGTAGTAGGTTGGCATTACAATATACAACACTGATGATTTTTCTAATATAAGATTATAGAAAAATTCTACATATAGCTAAGTGTGATCCTGATATTTGATAACACATCCCATATTGCTTTAGGTTTCTACACAGACTCTAGCAACCAATATTATAACTATAGTGACATGGCTTTACAATATTACACACAGGAGCTTCGTAAATTAAAATATTATTGTAAATATCTTGTGATAGCTAAGTGTGAACCTGTGAATTTAAAACTCATTCAAGATTGTATATAGGCTTGTACTAAGACTCTATCAACGAATATTATAACTATAGTAACATGGCATTGCAATATTACACACAGGAGCTTCGTCAATTATAAGATTATTGTAAATCTCTAGAGATAGCTAGGTATGAAACTGTGATTGAAAAACTCATTCAAGTTTGTATATATACTTGTACTAAGACTCTATCAACGAATATTATAACTATAGTAACATGGCATTGCAATATTACACACAGGAGCTTCGTCAATTATAAGATTATTGAAAATCTCTAGAGATAGCTAAGTGTGAACCTGTGATTGAAAAACTCATTCAAGATTGAATATAGACTTGTACTCAGATTCTAGCAACAAATATCATAACTGTAGTAAGTTGGCATGGCAATATACTACACTGAAGATTTGTGTAATATAAGATTATAGAAAATCTCTACATATAGCTTAGTGTGATCCTGATATTTAACAACACATCCCAGATTGCTTTAGGCTTCTACTCAGATTTTAGCAACGAATATTATAACTATAGTAACATGGCATTGCAATATTACACACAGGAGCTTCGTCAATTTAAAGATTATTGTAAATCTCTAGTGAAAGATAAGTGTCATCCTGCGATTCAACTACTCATTCAAGATTGTATATAGACTTGTACTCAGACTCTAGCAACCAATATCATAACTGTAATAAGTTAGCATTACAATGTACTACACTGGAGTTTTGTCTAATATATGATTATAGTTAATCACAAGAGATAGCTAAGAGTAAACCCGGGATTCAACAACACATTCCAGATTGTATATAGTCATGTACTCAGACTCTAGAAACTAATAATATAACTATAGTAACATGGCATTGCAATATTACACTCAGGAGCTTTGTCTAATATAAGATTATAGTTAATCACAACAGATAGCTAAGTGTAAACCCAAGATTCAACAACACATTCCAGATTGTATATAGCTTTACACTCAGACTCTAGCAACCAATATTATAACTATAGTAACATGGCACTGCAATATTACACACAGGAGCTTCGTCAATTATAAGATTATTGTAAATCTCTAGAGATAGCTAAGTGTGAACCTGTGATTAAAAAACTCATTCAAGATTGTATATATACTTGTACTGAGACTCTATCAACCAATATTATAACTATAGTAACATGGCATTGCTATATTACACACAGGAGCTTCGTCAATTATAAGATTATTGTAAATCTCTAGAGATAGCTAAGTGTGAACCTGTGATTTACAACACATTCCAGATTGTATGTAGCCTTGTACTCAGACTCTAGCAACCAATATTATAACTATAGTAACAAGACATTACAATATTACACACAAGAGCTTCGTCAAATATAAGATTATTGTAAATCTCTAGAGATAGCTAATTGTAAACCCGAGATTCAACAGCATATTCCAGATTGTATATAGCCTTGTACTCAGACTCTAGCATCCAATATTATAACAATAGTAACATGGCATTGCAATATTACATCCAGGAGCTTCGTTAATTGTAAGATTATTGTAAATCTCTAGAAATAGCAAAGTGTGAACCTGTGATTTAAAAACTCATTCAAGATTGTATATAGACTTGTACTAAGACTCTGTCAACCAATATTATAACTAGAGTAATAAAGCATTGCAATATTACACTCAGGAGCTTTGTCTAATATAAGATTATAGTTAATCACAAGAGATAGCTAAGTGTAAATCCGAGATTCACCATCACATTCCAGATTGTATATAGCCTTGTACTCAGAATCTAGCAACCAATATTATAACTATAGAAACATGGCATTGTAATATTACACACAGGAGCTTCGTCAATTATAAGATTATTGTAAATCTCTAGAGAAAGCTAAGTGTGAAACTGTGATTGAAAAACTCATTCAAGTTTGTATATATATACTTGAACTAAGACTCTATCAACCAATATTATAACTACAGTAACATGGCATTCCAATATTACACCCAGGAGCTTCATCAATTATAAGATTATTGTAAATCTCTAGAGATAGCTAGGAATGAAACTGTGATTGAAAAACTCATTCAAGTTTGTATTAATACTTGTACTAAGTCTCTATCAACCAATATTATAACTATAGTAACATGGCATTGCAATATTACACACAGGAGCTTCGTCAATTATAAGATTATTGTAAATCTCTAGAGATAGCTAAGTGTGAACCTGTGATTGAAAAATTCATTCAAGATTGTATATAGACTTGTACTCAGATTCTAGCCACAAATATCATAACTGTAGTGAGTTGGCATGGCAATATACTACACTGAAGATTTGTCTAATATAAGATTATAGAAAATCTCTACATATAGGTAAGTGTGATCCTGATATTTAACAACACATCCCAGATTGCTTTAAGCTTCTACTCAGATTTTAGCAACCAATATTATAACTATAGTAACATGGCATTGCAATATTACACACAGGAGCTTCGTCAATTAAAAGATTATTGTAAATCTCTAGTGATAGCTAAGTGTGAACCTGTGATTCAACAACTAATTCAAGATTGTATATAGACTTGTACTCAGACTCTAGCAACCAATATTATAACTATCGTAACATGGCATTACAATATTACACACAGGAGCTTCCTCAAATATAAGATTATAGTAAACATCTAGAGTTAGATAAGTTTAAACCTGAGTTTCAACAACACATTCCAGGTTGCATATAGCCTTGTACTCAGACTCTAGCAACCAATATTATAACTACAGTAACATGGCATTACAATATTACACACAGGATCTTCTTCGAAATATATACGATTATAGTAAAGCTCTAGAAATAGCTAAGTGTGAACCTGAGATTTAACATAACATTCCAGACTGTTAATAGCTTTGTACTCAGACATAAGCAAAACAATATCATAACTGTAGTAAGTTGGCTTTACAATATACTACACTGGAGCTTTGTCTAATATAAGATAATAGTTAATCACGAGAGATAGCTAAGTGTTAACCCGATATTCAAAAAAACTTTACAGATTGTATATAACCTTGTACTCAGACTCTAGCAACCAATAATATAACTATAGTAACATGGCATTACAGTATTACACTCAGAAGCTTCGTCAATTATACGATTATTGTAAATATCAAGAGATAGCTATGTGTGAACTTGTGATTCAACAACTCATTCAAGATTGTATATAGACTTGTACACAGATTGTAGCAACCAATATCATAACTGTAGTAAGTTGACATTACAATATACTACACTGAAGATTTGTCTGATATAAGATTATAGAAAATCTCTACATATAGATAAGTGTGATCTTGATATTTAACAACACATCCAAGATTGCTTTAGGCTTCTAATCAGATTCTAGCAACAAATATTATAACTATAGTAACATGGCATTACAATATTACACAAAGGAGCTTTGTCAATTTAAAGATTATTGTATATCTCTAGTGATAGCTAAGTGTGAACCTGTGATTTAAAACACATTCCAGATTGTATATAGCCTTGTACTCAGACTCTAGCAACCAATATTATAACTATAGTAACATGACATTACAATATTACACACAGGAACTTCGTCAATTATAAGTATTTCAGTAAATCTCTAGATATAGCTAAGTGTGAACCTGTGATTCAACAACACATTCATGATTGAATAAAGACTTGTACTCAGATTCTAGCAACCAATATTATAACTGTAGTAAGTTGGCATTACAAAATACTACACTGAAGATTTGTCTAATATAAGACTATAATATGCTCTACATATAGCTAAGTGTAATCCTTATATTTAACGACACATTCCAAATTGCTTTAGGCTTGTACTCAGATTCTAGCAACCGATATTTTAACTATAGTAACATGGCACTACAATATTACACAAAGGAGCTTTGTCAAATATAAGAATTTAGTCAATCTCTAGAGAAAGCTAAGTGTGAACCTGAGATTCAACAACAAATTCCAGATTGTAATTAGCTTTGTACTCAGACTTTAGCAACCAATATCATAACTGTAGTAATTTGCCATTACAATATACTTCACTGGACCTTTGTCTAATATAAGATTATAGTCATTCACAAGAGATAGCTAAGTGTTAACCCGAGATTCAACAACACATTCCAGATTGTATATTGCCTTGCACTCAATCTCTAGCAACCAATATTATAACAATAGTAACATGGCATTGGAATATTACACACAGGAGCTTCGGTAATTATAAGATTATTGTAAATCTTTAGAGATAGCTAAGTGTGAACCTGTAATTGAAAATCTCATTTAAGAATGTATGTAGACATGTACTAAGACTCTTTCAACCAATACTATAGCTATTGTAACATGGCATTACAATATTACACTCAGGAGCTTCGTCAATTATGAGATTATTGTAAATATCTAGAGATAGCTTAGTGTGAAACTGTGATTCAACATTTCATTCAAGATTGAATGAAGACATGTACTCAGATTCTAGCAATCAATATCATAACTGTAGTAAGTTGGAATTACAATATACTACACTGAAGATTTGTTTAATATAAGATTATAGAAAAACTCTACATTTAGCTAAGAGTGATCATGATATTTAACAACACATTTCAGATTGCTTTAGGCATGTACTCAGTCTCTAGCAACCAATAATATAAATATAGTAACATGGCATTGACATATAACACTCAGGATCTTCGTTAATTATAAGATTATTGTAAATATCTCGAGATAGCTAAGTGTGAACCTGGGATTCAACAACTTATTCAAGATTGAACAAAGACTTTTACTCAGATTCTAGCAACCAATATCATAATTGTAGTAAGTTGGCATTACAATATACTACACTGAAGATTTTTCTAATATAAGATTATAGAAAAACTCTACATATAGCTAAGTGTGATCATGATATTTAATAACACATCCTATATTGCTTTAGTCTTCTACTCAGATTCTAGCAACCAATATTATAACTATAGTAACATGGCATTACAACATTACACACAGGTGTTTCGTAAATTAAAATATTATTGTAAATCTCTAGTGACAGCTAAGTGTGAACCTGTGATTGATAAACTCATTCAAGATTGTATACAGACTTGTACGAAGACTCTATCAACCAATATTATAACTATAGTAACATGGCATTGCAATATTACACACAGCAGCTTCGTCAATTATAAGATTATTGTAAATCTCTAGAGATAGCTAAGTGTGAACCCGAGATTCAACAAATCATTCTAGATTGAATATAGACTTGTACTCAGATTCTAGCAACAAATATCATATCTGTAGTAAGTTCGCATTACAGTATTACACTCAGGAGCTTCGTCAATTATAAGATTATTGTAAATCTCTAGAAATAGCTAAGTGTGAACCTGTGATTGAATAAACTCAATCAAGATTGTATAAAGACTTGTAATAAGACTCTATCAACTAATATTATAACTATAGTAACATGGCGTTGCAATATTACAATCAGGAGCTTTGTCTAATATAAGATTATAGTTAATCACAAGAAAATGCTAAGTGTAAACCCGAGATTCAACAGCACATTCCAGATTGTATATAACCTTGTACTCAGTCTCTAGCAACCAATATTATAATTAAAGTAACATGGCATTACAGTATTACACTCAGGAGCTTCGTCAATTATAAGATTATTGTAAATCTCTAGAGACAGCTAAGTATAATCCCGAGATTCTACAACACTTTCAAGATTGTATATAGCCTTGTACTCAGTCTCTAGCAACCAATATTATAACTATAGTAACATGGCATTCCAATATTACACACAGGAGCTTCGTCAATTATAAGATTATTGTAAATCTCTAGTGATATTTAAGTGTGAACCTGTGATTGAATAAACTCAATCAAGATTGTATATAGACTTGTAATAAGACTCTATCAACTAATATTATAACTATTGTAACATGGCATTGCAATATTACACTCAAGAGAATTGTCTAATATAAGATTATAGTTAATCTCAAGAGATTGGTAAGTGTAAACCCGATATTTAGCATCACATTCCAGAATGTATATTGCCTTGTACTAAGATTCTATCAACCAATTTTAACTATAGCTATAGTAAAATGGCAATGCAATATTACACACAGGAGCTTCGTCAATTAAAAGATTATTGTAAATCTCTAGAGATAGCTAATTGTACACCTGTGATTCAACAACACATTCCAGATTGTATATAGACTTGTAATAAGACTCTATCAACTAATATTATAACTATAGTAACATGGCATTGCAATATTACGCTCAGGAGCTTTGTCTAATATAAGATTTTAGTAAATCACAAGAAATTGCTAAGTGTAAACCAAAGATTCAACAACACATTCCAGATTGTATATAGCCTTGTACTCAGTCTCTAGCATCCAATATTATAACTATAGTAACATGGCATTGCAATATTACACACAGGAGCTTCGTAAATTTAAATATTATTGTACATCTCTAGTGATAGGTAAGTGTGAACCTGTGATTTAAATACTCATTCAAGAATGTACATAGACTTGTAATAAGACTTTATTAACCAATATTATAACTAGAGTAATAAAGCATTGCAATATTACACTCAGAAGCTTTATCTAATATAAGATTACAGTTAATCACAAGAGATAGCTATTTGTAAACCCGAGATTCAACAGCACATACCAGATTGTATATAGCCTTGTACTCAGACTCTAGTATCCAATATTATAACTATAGTAACATGGCATTGCAATATTACACACAGGAGCTTCGTTAATTATAAGATTATTGTAAATCACTAGAGATAGCTAAGTGTGAACCTGTGATTGAAAAACTCATTCATGATTGTATATAGACATGTACTAAGACTCTATCAACCATTATTATAACTATAGTAACATGGCATTGCAATATTACACACAGGAGCTTCGTCAATTATAAGATTATTGTAAATCTCTAGAGACAGCTAAGTATAAACCCGAGATTCTACAACACATTCCAGATTGTATATAGCCTTGTACTCAGTCTCTAGCAACCAACATTATAACTATAGTAACATGGCATTGCAATATTACACACAGGAGCTTCGTCAATTATAAGATTATTGTAAATCTCTAGTGATAGCAAAGTGTGAACCTGTGATTTAAAACCTCATTAAAGATTGTATACAGACTTGTACTAAGACTCTATCAACCAACATAATAACTATAGTAACATGGCATTACAATATTACACACAGGACCTTCGTAAATTAAAATATTATTGTAAATCTCTAGTGATAGCAAAGTGTGAACCTGTGATTAAAAAACTCATTCAAGATTGCATACAGACTTGTACTAAGACTCTATCAACCAATATTATAACTATAGTAACATGGCATTACAGTATTACACTCAGGAGCAACGTCAATTATTAGATTATTGAAAATTTCTAGAGATAGCTAGGTGTGAACCTGCGATTCAACATCTCATTCAAGATTGAATATAGGATTGTACTCAGATTCAAGCAACCAATATTATAACTATAGTATCATGGCATTTCAGTATTACACTCAGGAGCTTCGTCAAATATAAGATTATTGCAAATCTCTAGAGATAGCTAAGTGTGAACATGTGATTGAAAAATCTCATTCAAGATGGTATATAAACTTGTACTAAGACTCTATCAACCAATATTATAACTATAGTAACATGGCATTATAATATAACACTCAGGAGCTTTGTCTAATACAAGATTATAGTTAATCATAAGAAATTGCTAAGTGTAAACCCGAGATTCAACAAGTCATTCCAGATTGTATAATGCCTTGTACTCAGTCTCAAGCAAACAATATTATAACTATAGTAACATAGCATTACAGTATTACACTCAGGAGCTTCGTCAATTATAAGATTATTGTAAATCTCTACAGACAGCTAAGTATAAACCCGAGATTCTACAACACAATACAGATTGTATATAGCCTTGTACTCAGACTCTAGCAACCAATTATATAACTATAGTAACATGGCATTACAGTACTACACTCAGGAGCTTCGTCAATTATAAGATTATTGTAAATCTCTAGAGATAGCTAAGTGTGAACCTGTGATTGAAAAAACTCATTCAAGATTGTATATAGACTTATACTAAGACTCTGTCAACCAATATTATAACTAGAGTAATAAAGCATTGCAATATTACACTCAGGAGCTTTGTCTAATATAAGATTATAGTTAATCACAAGAGATAGCTAAGTGTAAATCCGAGATTCAACATCACATTCCAGATTGTATATAGCCTTGTACTCAGACTCTAGCAACCAATAGTATAACTATAGTAACATGGCACTGCAATATTACACACAGGAGCTTCGTCAATTATAAGATTATTGTAAATCTCTAGAGATAGCTAAGTGTGAACCTGTGATTGAAAAACTCATTAAAGATTGTATATATACTTGTACTAAGACTCTATCAACAAATATTATAACTACAGTAACATGGCATTGCAATATTACACACAGGAGCTTCGTCAATTATAAGATTATTGTAAATCTCTAGAGATAGCTAGGTATGAAACTGTGATTGAAAAACTCATTCAAGTTTGTATATAGACTTGTACTCAGATTCTAGCAACAAATATCATAACTGTAGTAAGTTAGCATTACAATGTACTACACTGGAGTTTTGTCTAATATATGATTATAGTTAATCACAAGGGATAGCCAAGCTTAACCCGAGATTCAACAACACATTACAGATTGTATATAGTCATGTACTCAGATTCTAGCAACTAATATTATAACTATAGTAACATGGCATTGCATAAATACACTCAGGAGCTTTGTCTAATATAAGATTATAGTTAATCACAAAAGATAGCTAAGTGTAAACCCAAGATTCAACAACACATTCCAGATTGTATATAGCTTTATACTCAGACTCTAGCAACCAATAGTATAACTATAGTAACATGGCACTGCAATATTACACACAGGAGCTTCGTCAATTATAAGATTATTGTAAATCTCTAGAGATAGCTAAGTGCGAACCTGTGATTAAAAAACTCATTCAAGATTGTATATATACTTGCACTGAGACTCTATCAACCAATATAATAACTATAGTAACATGGCATTGCTATATTACACACAGGAGCTTCGTCAATTATAAGATTATTGTAAATCTCTAGAGATAGCTAAGTGTGAACCTGTGATTTACAACACATTCCAGATTGTATGTAGCCTTGTACTCAGACTCTAGCAACCAATATTATAACTATAGTAACAAGACATTATAATATTACACACAAGAGCTTTGTCAAATATAAGAATATAGTAAATCTCTAGAGATAGCAAAGTGTGAACCTGAGTTTCATCAACACATTCCAGATTGTAATTAGATTTGTACTCAGACTTTAGCAACCAATATCATAACTGTAGTAAGTTGGCATTACAATATACTACACTGGAGCTTTTTCTAATATAAGGTTATAGTTAATCACAAGAGAGAGCTAAGTGTTAACCCGAAAATCAACAACACATTCCAGATGGTATATTGCCTTGTACTCAATCTCTAGCTACCAATATTATAACAATAATAACATGGCATTGCAATATTACACACAGGAGCTTCGTCAAATATAACATTATAGTAAATCTCTAGAGATAGCAAAGTGTGAACCTGAGATTTAACAACACATTCCAGATTGTAAAAAGATTTGTACTCAGACTTGAGCAAACCAATTACATAACTGTAGTAAGTTGGCATTACAATATACTACACTGGAGCTTTGTCTAATATAATATTATAGTTAATCACAAGAGATAGCTAAGTGTTAACCCGATATTCAACAACAAATTCCAGATTTTATATAGTCTTGTACTCAGACTCTAGCAACTAATATTATAACTATAGTAACATGGCATTGCAATATTACACACAGCAGCTTCGTCAATTATAAGATTATTGTAAATCTCTAGAGATAGCTAAGTG
>PNEQ01012836.1:0-11691 GCA_003012365.1 Medauroidea extradentata
GAGTTCGTCATATGTTCTTTCACTAATGTTGTATTCAAATAGGAAAATACACGGAACTACGTACAATAAATCGCTACCAACCATACAAGCAGTAAAGTAACTCTTGTTAGTGGTGATGTATATGCAGTAACGGCTAGTGATTTTTTTCAAAGGTTAAATCTTTAGTGCTCACTTTATTCCGAATGGCCTATAATAACATTATATCAGCATAGCATTTACTTGCCTCTAGTTAAGCACCGGTTGCTGATAGATTAAAATTTGTACATTTCAGTATGCTACAGTGACCAGTAGTCAGTTAAGTTCCTTGTAGAAAGATCGTAAAAATAATCATATTCAGTGCAATAGCATTAAGAGCTTACCAATAGTAAATTTAATAGTTAAAGTGTATTTTTGTATAGGTGTGTGTTTGAATATCGTAAATTTGTAGACGATTATGCACAATAAATGATTGAACATGCATGTTGTGTGTTCCATGTACAAATACCAAAATATTTCTCCCATTTTAATTTTATTTAAATAAAAAAACTGACAAATTTCTTATTCATAAATATTAAGCATTTTATTATACAGTTGCATGCCTCCTTAGCGTGATGCCGGCCAACCGTGCGATAGGTCGTGGGTTTGAATCTCAGCATGAGCACGGGTGTTTGTGCTGTTTTCTGTTTGTGGGCCGTCCCTTCAGAAGTCTAGCAATGTAAAACTGGGGGACGTACGTAAATCCTCAAAGTACTAAATAAAAGTATTTTACAAACAACGCCATTAAAATTACGTAATTAGAATTAATTGGTTTGTGGACATACGCCATTGCTCATATTTTGCTGATCAAACTTGTCTTGAATGGCAAAGTACAAAAATCTTGTTCTTTTTGTACTTTGTCATTCAACACAGGTTTGATCAGTAAAAAATGAGCAACGGCATACGTCCACAAACCAAAAAATTCTAACTGTCCACCCCCATTGCAACAAACATTTAAAAATCGCATAAAATTACGAAGAATTTTTCCACGTGAAGAACTTTCACAGTAGTGTTGTATGCATAGTGTAGTAGCTTACAACAATGATAATTAAAACTACACAGTATTAATTTTAATACATTATTTATTGTTTTAATTTCTCTATCACAAAATTGTCACCAGTTTGAGTGACGACCAATCATGCAAGAATTGTCCGTGTGTGTGTTGTGTGTGGGGGGAGGAGGGGTTGAAGTGCGGGTTATTTCACCTAGGGCAAGGGTGAAGGAGGGGGGAGGTACCGGGCCACTGCGGCAGAGCGCGCTGCAGCCCCGGAGCTGCGGGGGTGGGACAGCCCGGGGGTTGGATCGATGGCCGCCCGACGCCCGCCGGGGTGACGCAACGTGGCGTCGCCAGGTGAGCGTTGCGCCTTCACCAACGGCAGTGACGCCCGTATGGAAGCCTCAACCTACCTTTCAGCATCTCATATTATTGCGTGTACTACGTCTCGTTTTACCACCGCAAGACAATTATAAGTCAACTTTCAAGAATTATCTCACAGTAATTCTGCGTGACAAATTAATGAAATTTTCCATTATTATTTATGTCAAGCAGTTTACCAAGAATATATTCTATGATTTATCGAAGAGAAAATTTTGATAATACATTTTGAATAAACGTTATGGCTCAAAAACTGAAAACACAATAAAATTGTCTAACGCCCCTCCTTGAAAACGCTGTTTCTAAGCCCTCCAACAAAGCTAAAACTACCGTTTCAGAATGCCTTACTTCAAAATGTACTATCCGGATGTATGTGAAACTCAGTTTGAGACGTTCATTGAACTTTTCTACTGACTTCCCACCAATATAATTATTTGGCCAACGAAGCCCTATTGAAAAATGCTTCGGTGTGAACCACGCACGCTTTTTCAGCGCTTAGCTCGTTGCAATGCGACATTTGATGCACGCTTCAAGATTGCCCTTATAGCTCCGTTGGGCGGCATCCTTAAGGTTCGGGTCCAGTCGCTATGTTAGATAACTTTGTTTTTTGCTTTCATGTAATTGTATGAAGGAAAGTGTGGAGTTTGTGATTATAGCGCATATTCTAATTACCTTGCGCTAAAGTACAAGTATTGCAGTTGGAACTTCACTGAGCTAAGACAATTTATAGTTCACTGTTATTGAATACGCTAGCTGTTAAATGACTTCATCACACATTTTATCCAGAGTTATTATTTACATTACATAATTTCACGCGGGCAAAGCCGCAGCCGGACAGCAAGTAAATAAATCAACGAAACATGATAAAAATTACATAAGGAATTATAACACTACAAAGTTAATTTCAAACATAGCTTATAAACTAATGACAAAATAAAAAAGCGGGACAGAGATGAACACATGTTAACAAAAATGTCATTTAGATGGGCCCAAAACGTATTTCATTTTTCACAATGGGGATGTACGACAACCTGGCGTGTTTTGATGGATAAACATCATTGATAGCAAATTTTGCTAAGTCGTAGAAAACCTACAGCTACATGAAAGAAAATTTCTGTTGTATATGACTGTATTCCTATTTCATAATTACTTGTATGTGAGTTGCCTACAGCCATTTTGCCTTCAATAGTTTGAGTCTTCGTTTTTATTTCTGTTGCTCATCTGCTCGTTCTTGATTCTTTTATGTGAGGCCATGATCCATCGCTTCTATTACTCTACAGTGACTATCTTTTCATTCCTAAATGAGAGCAGATATCGAAGAACGGTTGCACATTTTCTTCAAAATTGTTCTAAGTATGTAGTCTAGCACTTCAATTAGTCATATTTCAAGTAGTGTGTGTCGTATGTTTACGAACACAGCAGTATAGTTAAAAGATGGTTTTCTTTAAATAGTTTGGGATATTTAGAACATGTTGTACAGTTACGCGCATGAACCAAAACAAGTGACAAGGTACAGCACCGTACATGCACCAGGCAAACATACAAATACCATTATTGTATCTTAGTTCAATCTACCACAACCAAATGAACGATTTGTGGGCATTTGTGCGGTTACATGTGACCTATATTTACAATATTTCAGCATTGTTGTCTCTTCAAGTTTTATTTATTGACAGGGTTTGCCCTTTCACGTTATAAATCATAGTCTTCAGTACCTTTTTTTTTGTCTTATAGTAACTACCTTTATAATCTTTTTGCGATTCGCTACATGAAAGCAAATATTATGCTTTCTTTGTTGTCTTCAAGAATGCCAGGATATAAAAGAAAAGTTCATTACTTCGAAACATAAATAAGCGTCGTAGACAGTTTTTAGAACATGAAAGACCAACAAAAAGGAAAACGTCAACTGAAAAACCTATTAGTGATGAAAAGTTAATATATATAAGACTTTATTCCACCATTCCTTTAAACTGTTAACGGTTCTGTGCCTGCACTGATAAATCGCTATGTTACTTCATGCATCCAATAAATGACGTACAACACACGCTACGTAATCGTTAGCATCTAAGTATAGCTTTTAGTGTTATGTCATTTGCACGCTGCTCCACCCACGTAAATGACTAATTTATTAACAATATGTTGAGCTGTCTCCACCTCATAATGTAATTTTACAAAAAAAGGGAGGTGGCGGTTTATTTCTCATTGAACGCCTTCTGAAACTAGTCTTTAGTAGTATTCTAAAAGTTAAATTTTACTTCACTCGCCAAGGAAACCTGAGCAAGTAATTTCAGAGTTTACACAAAAGAAAAAACTTTTTAATCGGCAACCTAATATTGATCAAAGAGTTGTGATGATTTTTATTGCGGTGGATACGAATCTCTTGACTCGGATCTGAAAATCGTAGGCCTGTGGTCTCAACAGCAACTCAAAAATTATACTGTAAGTCGGCAAAACACCGCGAACTTGCGATTTGTTTTATGAAAATAAGAATGTACAGCGCCTAGCTATTAGCGTATAACATTCTTCTGAAAAAAATTTCCGCGCTAATTATTGTAGTTCTGTATGCGTGTTTTCAATCCGAAAATAACTCACAAATATAGACACACAAAAAATCACAACCCCTAGGCCTATTTCAAGTCACTTAAATTTAATCGTACAAGCATTGCCATATTCTAGTAAGAATTGCTCGTATATGAAATTACAAAGTAAACACATCATTCAGAGAATTTATTACATATAAACCGCAGTATATCTGTCTATTAGTACATACTACTAGTTAATTTATGTAAATTAGGGATAGTTGCCAGTTAGTGTCACCACACATGTTTTAAATGCGATATCATCATAGCTCCCAACATTATTTCACTCCAGGAGAACACTTCTATAGTTACTGTAATTTTCCAAATTTTTTTTGACACATTGATGAGTAGCCTATACAGTATTTTGAATTTTTGGCGTTGTTTCAAGAGGAGCATGGGGAACATATAAACTTTAAATATGTTACTAGCAAATAGCAGCTCTCTTGAAGGAACCATCAGTTAAAAATAAATATACGATGAAACAAATTTGGTCAACTTTTGAAGCAAATATTTTGTCATATGGGCAGAATTTGCATTAGTCTCTCTACATTGAAATGTTGTACATTTGATACTGGTGCGTTATTGTGCTAAAATACGTTATCATTAATTTGGTAAAAACTGTTATCTAGGACCATGGGATCCATATGTTTCATTTTATCTATACGTAGGTCAAATACAAAAATTCGTGGTCAGTTCAGTTGATGTTTTTAGTGGTGCGTAGAGCGTTGGTAAATGAAAATTTATTTCGAAAACTGCTATCGCACATGAATGATGTCAAAATTCCAGAAAATTGGCAACTTTTTAGTTAAAATTCAGTCATTTTTTAATACAAAAAGGAATTGCGGATTGTGTGTCTATGTATATGTGTGTGCGTGTCTACATATATATATATATATATATATACATACATATACGTAGCTTGTGACACTGTTCTTAAGTGTGAATTATTTTATTTCGGTGAGGCAGGAGGCAGTTGGTTTTGCTTTATTGCGCATGAAACTGCTTTGTTAAAATTTTGACATTTTTTAGCTTTTATACCCCAAAATGTTGCAAATAACTGTTTCATGCTTCAAAGTAAAACTAAATGACAAACCGAAAGGAAACGATTTGACACTGAGGAACAGTATCACGGTATACGTCAAGAAATGAATAAAAATTACACTTTTTTTTTTTTTTTTTTTTTTAAGTTCCTAATACTGCCAGATTTTTCTTCCACAGTCAATGTTTTTTAAAGAAAAAAAAATCAATGCAGATTTATACAAGTCATGGTGTTTCCCGTTACACTGTAGTTCAGGGTAAAATATTTCATTCCAGCAAGACAGTATGGTTTCATTTCTAGTATAGAACTATTTTTTTTTTAAAGTTAGCCTTTGATATTGTCTAACATTATATAAAAACTATGAACGCTAAAAATTGTTCATAGCTGCAAAAATAGTCACAATTCATGTTTGCAAACAAATCATATCTCGTGCAAATATAAACATTATTAAAACAACTAAGATTTTTCAGTAAACCTTCATCTTAAGGGCGCTATGGTGTGAAACATTCATAATTAAATATATTTATGAAGAAGTGTTAGTGTAATTTCTGTTACTGTTGTTTACCTTATCTTTCTCGGAAATTTTTTTAAACTCTAGTATTATTCTAATAACGACGCACCAGAGTCAAAATTTGCTATTATGGTAACATACATTCAACGAAAATCAATGTGCTAAGTTTTATCAATGTGAAGCAACTTATTTTCGTATTTGAAAAATGTTGCTAGAAATAAAAAATTTTTATTTGAGTCGCAATAAATTTTTGAAATAAATAGGTTTGGTGTGTTATGATTTCATAAATTTTAGCAAATAGTGTGCTACACCTAATTTCAGTGTAAATTATTAGTTTTCTGTAAGTCCGTTTTTCTTTAAAGTGCGTATGCAGCCATAACATACAAATTTTTACTTTCTTGTGCTCTCATGAGAATATATTGTTTGAGTAATACTCCTAAGCAAACGTCACTCACGTACAGTTAGTGTTTTTGCGAATGAATTTGTGCTCAACGTCTTCGATCGGTTGCCACTTCTAAGTGTTGATATAACCTGTAGGGCAAGTTTTGCTGTGGCAGGGAAATTATCACGTCTCTCCACACGGAAAAAAACATATTTGGTAGCAGCTACAAAATATTTTGTGGCTATTATCCCTACAAAATTTATTTTGTGGTCACAACAGAAACCTTTTGTTGCCACGACTAAAATATTGTGGCAACCACAAAATTATTTTGTGGTTGCTACAATATAATTTTGCAGGGAGGACTTCCTACAACATTTTTCTTTCAGTGCACGACAGTTCTATGGCTACAGGTGCAATTCATCCCACTAATGAAGAAGGGTGCACTTGAGGCACGTGCCCAAAAGGGGCCAAGTTTTTAACTTTGTATTTTAATTTTTATGTGTTCTACACGTACATGTGTGTTGAAAGGTTATTGCAGGTAAAGTGTGTTCACATGTTTCTGAACGGGTATCCTGTAACGCATAAGAGCTTTCTCGAGCTCTACTTGCCTGCAGTGTGCAGAATTTGTTATTTACTATACCTTGTGCCATTCACTAGCCAAAATGATTGGTGCACTCAAGCTAATGAGTATACTTTTCTGACAGCTAAGATGGCTACTCATTTCGGCTGTTTGTGTTCGGGTGTGTTCTGCCAACACAGATTAACCTTAATAAGATTCTTTCAATGGTTGGTAAATGATTTGGTGACATATTGTTGACGTACACCATCGCTGTGCTAAGTCGCCTAAAATAACCAATAGCGAACCAAGGAAAAAAACAAAGAAAAGCAGAATTGGCTGTAATCGACACCTACGTAAACACTAAAACATGAACAAATCTCAGTAGGAATCGTGACGAATTACAGAATATAAAAAAAATTAAAATTTCAAAAAGGGAATAAAATGAAAAACTTAGGCACCTAAAAATATTAATTCTCTTACTAGATAAGTTAATATCATTGTTTCATGACAGTAAAGTGTAGAATTTAGCGTATGACATTAAGTCGACTAGCTGTAATGTAAGTGTGCTTGTTCGTGGGATAGACTGTACCTCAGGACAGGGGTGTTAGTTTTCAAGTGTGGTCGTCGTCATGGGGTCGTGTTCCGCCGAGTGCGCACTGTTCACGTGCTTACCTCTCGCTGACTGCCTCGTGCTCTCCTCGACAAGTCTGCCAACCTTGCGTCGAGGTCACGGGTTACAATTAATACGGTTATTGTGAGTTTAAATTTTTTAACTCCTGATAGGGAGTAGATATTGCGAAACCGTTACATGGAAAAGTTGGAAACTGTTTGTGCTACGTAACCTAATTTTCTATAACTTCGGCTAATTATCTACTTAATTAAATTTTCTTAACATCAATAATTACCTAAAATTATAAAAAAACTAATGTTTTGAAAAAAAATAAAGCTATACAGTACTAAGAAATTCCAACATTTAAGTTGTATGTAATGGTTTTGCGATATCTGCTCCCTTTCAGGATTTAAAAAATAACTTATTAAAACAGCATGAACAGGGACCCGTTGAACTTTTAACGTATATTTAATACGTAATAAGTCAAGCAATTTTTTTAAATTCTAAATTTGCTCGACTGATTACGACTTAAATATACATTAAAAGTTCAACTCCGATGTTTTCATTGTAGCGCAAGGTAAATAGAATTCATATTATAGAAACGAATTTCACATTTTTCTTCTCAGAATGAAAGAGCGAAAAATAAAATAATTAAATATGGCGACAGATGCCGAGCCTTAAGAGCTTGTTCCTTAGTTTTGCAGCAATTTCGAAAATATTTTTTTATTCCTACCTAATACTCATATCAAAATTGTTCTTCACAGTTTTGACACAAATATGTCATAATTTGTAGCTGAATTTTTTTTGTAGCAATGTACTTAACGGTTTTCTATATTTTGTCACCCAAAGTACAACGATTGTTTGTCGTGAAAATATGCCAAAATGAAGCAAAATATATTTTTTTTGTGACAAATGGTATATTATTTTTTAAAAAAGTCATCCACAGTATTGTGCATTTGGCTAAAAAATATTTGAGTTGTTGGCATCTGAAAAAAAAAAACTGAGGAACAAGTCCTTGCAGGACAGCGTTTGTTGTATTTTAAGAAGAAATTTCACCTAAAAATTAAAATTGTTTAATAATTTTCATATTTGTGCGAGATATTGAGTGTTTTGTAGACGTACACTGTGACTTTTTTTTGTTCTAATAAAAAATTTTTTAAGCCTCGTATTTTTGTGTAATGGTATGTCGGAATCCAAATTTGTATAATAAAACGAATTTACATTAGAAATGTAAAACCAACTGGCTTACAGAAATAAAATAATTCACTCTGAAGAACAGTGTCACGGGCTACGTCAAGAACAGCGTATAAACTGCATTGAATTTTATTTTGAATTATTATTATTTTTTTTAGTTTTTAGAAAATGTTAAATTTTTAGTCTAAACTTAAGTATTTTTTATATTATAATGTAATTCTAACGCTGTTTTTATACGTATCTTGACGTAGCCTGTGACTCTGTTCTTCAGAGTAAATTATTTCATTTCGGTAAGTCATTTGGTTTTCCTTTCTAACATAAATCCGTTTTACGCGAATTTGTACACTGACATGCCATTATAGAAAAATTATGAAAGCTTAAAAATTTTCATTGCCGTAAAAAATAACCACAATGCATGTATACATAACAAACCATATCTCGCACAAATATAAAATTTATTTAAACAATTAAAATGTTCGATGAACCGCTTCCTAAGACTCGTCCTGCAATACACGGTAGAAAAAAAAAATTGTGAAATGTATATATTTAACCAAGGGTCCTAAAAAAAACTCATGTTGTTTACATACGACAATCATTTTAATTTACTGTGGGTTATTTTGGTGCTTTTTCTTAAAAGTGGTATAAATTTGACTTTCCAAATCAACGAGACAGAATTTTATCAAACACAGCTATGAAGCATCCCGTTAACACCATTTTTCAATTTAAAAAAAAAAACATTGCAATCGGATAATCCGTTTGGGAGTTACGAAGCCACAAACAGACAGACACAGAGAGAGAGAGAGAGAGAGAGAGAGAGAGAGAGAGAAATAGCCGTCAAAATTATAACATCCCTCGATTTTCTTGGAGGGTTTTCGCATAAAACCCACGTGTTAACATTAAACTGTATATGAATCAAAAATTGTAGTAAATTATGTATTCCCAACTAAAAACGAATTTCAGGATTTGCTTAGGCTGATGTTAAATGGAGACTCAACACATTAAATCTTAAGATTTACCGTACTGCTTTCATAAAAGTATCTTAAATTTAATTACCAATTATCAACTTGAATTAAAATTATCTCGACGTCAAAAGTATAAATCTTTAAATGTTCTATATAAGTATATGAATGCAATAGTTATTACCGAAATTCATATTTAAATTGGGTGGAATTGGTATGTTGTTTAAACTTTTCTATGATATAACCTAGTATTGATAATTAATTCCTTGAATTTGACTACATTTTATTATGAACTTTTTGTCCTGTTTTGTGGGTTTTAAATTTTGCCAGTCTGTGATATATAGCACCACCTTGCGTGGCGCCGAACTAGAAAAGGGGAAGGAGGAGTGAAACTTCTCCCACCCTTTTTTGTACGAATCACTAAGAGAGTACCCAGACTAGTTGTAGCATTTTCTTTCTCACTACTTGTCTTTCGCCTTTAAGAAATTCTTGTGTAACAGTTGCTCAACAGCTACAACTGGATGCCTCTAGTTTTCCAAATGACCGTAATTTCTATTATCGCAAGTGGACCTAAAAAATCCGGTATGATAGTCTGACATGTGACTTACGCATCTGCAGCTGATGCAGTAGTACAACACTATCTAAAAAAAGTGCAACTGTTACGTCTATGTTGTCAATTTCAGCATTGTTTTGAGGTGTGCAACTGTTACGTCTAAGTTGTCAATTTCAGCATTATGTTTTTCTATGGTTGTTATGAGGTGTGTAACTGTGTTACTATTTCTGCATATCAAAAATTTCGTCGTTTCTTTTGTTTCAGGTAGGTGAATATTCCTGTTACTTAGTACACCTGTCCGTTACTCTACAAGGAATCAGGTATGTTCACATTATTATTTTATATATATTTCCAGCAATTTAACTGTCAATGGTATTTATTTTACCATAGAAAAATCTCGACAAATCAGAGGACACAATTAAAGAAAGAATCAGGGGCCTAAAGTGTAACTGGACTTGAATTTCAGTTGCGTCACCCTTTTAGTTGAAATGCATTTAAATGTGTGCTCCTAACCTTTGAAATAATTTGAAAGCTAATGGTTAGCTTGAACTGCGATAACATCTGAATATCTGGTTAAGAATAGTTAACGAACAAGATACTGATAGTCTCTTTTTAAAATAGAAACAATTCTAAAATCTATTTTAAGTCAAACGTATTAGAAATGATTGTGTTTCGCTAGAAAAGTTGGAATTATATTATTTTGTTATTATTTTAACCAACGAACGTAAATCGGAAGCTCTTTTAAGTTTATAAAAAAGGGGGCATATCCTATATTTGTTGAATTTATCACAGTTAAATTTGAGTAAAATGAAATTTTACTTATTTAGTGTTGAATGTAATTAAGTGTTATACTTAAAAAAAAGTAAACGTAAGGTGTGGTTTCCGTTTCATTACTGGGGAGTGAATTTCTGTGTACATATTGGTGTACCTGACTCAACAGCATCACCTCTTTTTTTTTCTTTGTTTACTCTTCGAACTTGGACATAGACATTTTTATGTCGTCTGGAGTAGTTTATTTTTTGTTGACGACGAGTGTACACGTCGTCAGTGTAGCTAAATAACACGTTGTGTTAAAATTTAGTTCCTGTTTTTGTCTCGTACATTATGTTATTGTCTTATACTTTGTAATATACAGAATGTTCAGGAACAAAAAACATAATAAGAACACAGCGCTAATCCTGGGCTAAACTGGAGATGAACATGTTACTGGCAAAAGGTTTTACAACATTCCACGTGAACAATGTGGTAACCCTGCGCGGAGAAAGTACCCTATAGCACTCCACGTCAATGTTTAAATATGTTATCATATTGCCAATAATATCTCATTTCAGTATAAATTATTTCATTCTAGTAAGACAGTTGGTTTTGTTATTACTATGTCCCCGTAATTTGCGATTTCTGACTTTGGCACGCTGCTATGGAAAAACTGTGAGAGATAAATAAAAATTTTACCAGTGGAAAATGTAGTAACAAGTAACGTCTATAAAACGAACACTATAACGTGCAAATATGAAATTTAGCATTTTTCACATGAACACTCTTAATTTGCAACATGTCAGATCAATAGTAGTAAGATGTCTGTGGAAAGCAAGAGCAGGGACGGATCCAGAATGAAATTGGAGGGGGGGGGAGTATATTTTTGCTAGCACCGGTTGGCCAATTTAAAGTGGGGGGTCCATGTGTCTTCCCCGGGAAAAATTTTGATTTTGAGATTCAAAATGGTGCACTTTGAGACGATTTTGAACGTTAATGTTTAACACACAACAGACACAAATTGGAACATTTCCAAAGAGTTTACAGTCAGTTTCTTAGAATATATTGCAAAGTTCATGACACCTACTGAATTTTCAATAGTTTGAGTAAAACGTATATGATTTCTAAAACATGGTTGGGCTATTGGGGGGGGGGGGGGGGG
>PNEQ01012837.1:0-29387 GCA_003012365.1 Medauroidea extradentata
GTGTGGAAGTGTTACTACTACAACATTTTTGCTTTTTAGCTCTTCTAGGCTATCAGAGAGGTTCTGTACTGCATCATGACCCCGATCCTTTGCAGCATCATTTGATCCTCCGATGATTACTACAGTATCATACCTTTCAATGCCTACAGGGTCTTCTTTTGTCATTGATAGAACTTCACGTTGGGGGGCCCCTGGTTTTGTGTACCCTATGGTACTAATTCTTGTGTTTATGCTGTTCATTTTTTGAGCAATGTGCCTTGCATGGCTGTCCCCTAGCAATAACACATTATGCAGCTTGTTTCTGTTACTGTTGTGTGTTTTACTAGCTTCTTGGTTTCTCTCCTTAGGTAAGACTTTAGTTGTTGACTTAATATTCGTTCCCATGTTTCTTGGTTTTGTTTTGTGATGTTGCTGAGTTTCATTTCTTAGAGCTGAGTACTTGTTTTGAAGTGATATTCTGAAGCTGGAGGATGGTGTTTGTTTATTCTGCGACACTCTTTTCTTGACCGCGTCGGTCCACTCGGAGGTCTCATACGATGACTTGACGTGTTCCTGTTTTTCTTGTTCTTTTTTTAATATCTCTTGTTCTCTTCTGGCATAGTTCATTTTCTTTATGTCGTCTTGAAGAACTGAGATGATTTCTTTAAGGGATGCGAGTTCATCCTGCAAGTTGTTGATGAGTTTATTTTTTTCACATGCACTTTATGGCCTGAGGTAGTTTGTTGAATAATCTTACACCAGCATTATCTACTGATTTTATGGTTTTCATCTTGTTTATCCTTCACCTACTTCACCTAAGGCCTGATTCTCATTGCGCAGTCAGCAATTGGCAGTCGGCTGACGGAGATTAATATGTATGTTTAAGATACGAGTATTCATAGTGCACAATCTGCAGGACTGCAGACTGCCAAAAAAAGTTCTAAATATTGCTCACGTATTCACGTGATGTAAAGAAATATTTTTTGAGATTTTAAATGTTTCTAAATGCAAAGTAATTAATTTTTACAAATTTAAAAACAGTATGTTCAAAACATGGTTGATTATTAAACAGCAGTTTTTAAAACCAATGCATAAAACTCATGGCTGCTGGACTGCACTTTGTGAATTGTATTGGACTGCCGACTGCCAACCGCCGGCAGTCAGCTGCGTGCGTGTGTGTGTGTTTGTGTGTGTGTGTGTTATTCTATTTTGTCAAAATTACACATTACGTGTGTAGCAGACCTGGATGAGCTAGCCAGGGCATAACAGTAGCAGCACAGTAGAAAGAACCATTGCATGTCTAAGCCAAATGACATTTCAGAATTTTTTTTGGTACATTACAACAAGAAACTGATAACAAGATTAATGTCATATCCATGACTCTGTCCCGATCTGACTCTATAATGCTTTGATTTGTAGAGTTGTATTGAAGCTCACCAAGGTCACTTTAAAACATTCAAGGACTCTTAAAATTAAAACCAAATTTCAATAGCTTTAAAAACTTTCTTGGTTTGTGTTACCGGTATGTTGTGTTTACGTGTGTTTGTATGATGCAGTGTAATGTGTGTTGGCTACCAATGACCAATTGTCTATATGTCTTGAGATGCAAGGTTCTATATCCATCTCTTCAATGAGCCATATGTGTTTGTTGACATAAGTTTCAGTTAGTTCAGCATGCGTAGTTATTCTTCTGACATGAAAACATGAGCATTAATTTATTTCAATAAAAATGTGTGTTTAATGTTGCAGTCATATGAATGAACTCCAGAATGTGTATGAGCTTCTCCAGAAAACTGTTACCTGTACACATTGTCATAAACGCCTTGTGATAGATGTCCAGAACACCAACATTTCATACTGTGAATGCTCATCACGGAAATCAGGCTGCAGAGATTGTAAGTTGCAGCCATAATAAACATGCACTATACAGTCAGAATTTTAAACCTGTTACAATTTTATAGGAAAGTTTAAAATTTATGATTATTTGGAATGTGATATATTATAATGTACGGTAATGTAATTTGGGTTTTCTGTACAATGTAATGTTAATTGACTGAGTTTATATTTGTTAAAGCATATGTGTGATATGAGAATTGAAGTAAAATTTTGGAATGGTAGGGCTGAGAATTGGTAAAAGTAAGTCTTTTAATAATTTTAATACCGTCATGTCCAAATTGTGGTGTTGTAATAAACATAGTAAGGAAGTTCGGGAGTATTTATGTACATGACGACTTTTTGCAGTTGTGATTACAGTCTCGATATTTAATCAATAGGATTACTGAGAAAATATTTATTTCACATGGGACATATGATTTTCCTTGGCAGATACAAAATGCTTTATTAGGTAGTAAACTGAAAATGTTTAGGACATTGTTACTCTTCTAGAGTCTTTGGATAGACACAATGTAATATTAAAATGGAGGAAAGATTGAGATATAGAAGAAATAAACAGAGTGACAGGAGGAGATAGATAAAATACTCAGTAGAGAATACGAAACTCAAGATAGAGAAGAACAAGGAAACGGTCAGAGGGATGGTATAGATGACAGGCAATATAGGAATGAGGAATGTAGTGATGAGGGCCAAGGAAACAGGAGACAAAGAAATCAAGGACTTTGTTGTTATTGAGATAAACAATGTGAGAAAAATGAACAAAATTTTAACTAACAAACTAGGGGAATCGTTCGTCAAATACCTCTCTTACAGACATTTAAAAATGATAATAATTACAATGTAGTACAGGCAAATGACAGTAAATGTTGCCACAGTAAAAATTCCAAATTTAGTAATGATCACCCAATCTGAAGAATTCTTTGCTGGAATAAGGATATTATTTATCTTTGCATTAGGTACATTCGATGTCTGAATTTTTAATTCAGTATAATATTGTAAAGTACTTTGTCATCCCACCCCAACCTATTCTGAATTTGTATTATTTTTAATTGCCTCCTATTCATAGCGATGTTGGATTTTTGGCTGTAATTATTAACATTAATTGTTGTTAAATGTAGTATTTTGGTTCTTTGATGATTTAAAAGCCACGGCGTCAATATAGTCCTAGGAACCCTGGATACTTGACTGAGTTTTTTTTAAGTACTTTGGTTTGCAACATGATGAGGTAACTGGTTTAATTGTATTTTCCATTTCGTTTCGAAGTCGCCCGGTATTATTATTTCTGTGCCCGGCGTCCCTTAATAAAAACGTGTGTTAAGTGTCATTTGGTGCGACGCAACGATTATGTATTGTGATTTGACGTCATAAATGAAGCAATAGAGTATGGTTTCAAGTACAGGCAATGTGGGCATAGAAGCCAGTAGTCTGGACACCTTCAAGAGACACTTCATCACTAAATTGTATTTATTCATTCCTGTATATTCTATCACGATGGGCCAAACTGCTTATAGTTATTTTAATATGACTAAGAAAGAGTGCTGTTGAGTAGTAAGAGTGTCCAGAGCCGTAGGAAAATATTGCACTGCCATACATGTTTGCGAGTTAAAATTTTATCAAGTTGAATCACCCGGCGCACGACTGACGTCACTACTGTGTACCAACTGAAGTAGTGCTGACGGATGCAGGCATTTACGTGCCAGAGACGGTTAATTTGTGAATTTTATGGTAACGTTGTGTGTAAGCTTGTTTGTAATTGTATTTATTTAAATAATATAAACATAATTTGGAAAGGATATGTCTGTTCTAGAAATAAGCTGGATACTCTAGTAGGAATGCAGAGTATGCCCTGGGTATGTATGATTGGCCATCCTGGGAAATTACCGGCCTGAGGCAGCAGCCGTGATGCTGGACCACGTTGTCTTTCTTAGTGTGTGAGAAGCGATAGAGGGCGGACATGTCTCGGCATGGTTCGGGCCGTCGCGTGGTTACGCAGGGTGGAGTTGCAGTAATTTTGATTTGTGTGGTTATCTCCGAGTAGCTGCCAAAATACTATGCATTCCGACAGTGGAGAAACTTTTATTTATTTTTGTTTTATTTGCTCTCATTGCCGTCGGTTGAGCCCATCGTTATTTTTTAATATGAACTGTATTACCACGAGCACGTGGTGCTATTGTTTTCCTAGTGGAAGTAAACGATCTTGGAATAAATGCTATTAGTTTTATTTATTTCCCTCAAAACTGACTTTAATGTGTGTGTGATCCTTTGATGTTAGCGACCAGTCATTCTTTCATTTCCGTTCACCCCATAAACCCGCCCTAGCCCAAATGAGATGTGAGTGCTCCCTCTACTGACTGAGAGGACATTTGATATTGTTATTATTTTGTTATCCGCAGGTACGTCCTTTAATTTGGCCGTGGTATGTATTGGTATGTGTGTGGCTAGCTACAGACGAGGCCGTGAAAAGTACCGCGTGGCGGGCTTCTATACAGCAGTGTACTACCAGAATATGTCAGTGGACTCTAGAAGTAAAATAACTATGTATGGAGAATTGTTTTATTCTTATTTATATAAATTTAATGTGTGGTGGCAATATTACCTGTGTCTAATGTTACAATAAAAGGAGCTATCAGAGTAGGGAATAGACTGCTCCAGTAGTTTGAGTTCAACTACTGACATGGCTAGAATTTCTGAGTAGGTGATACAGTTTTAGAGCCGACTTCAGTAATAATGGCCCTGTGTTTTTAACCACAGTGCACAATTTATGCAAAATCAAATCCAAAGTTATATTTCCTCACCTGTACATGGAATAGAAGTGTTGAGGTTTTGTGTACGGTTATGGGTTGTAATATACTTGTATTGGTGTTAACTTCGTACTTACTAGCTGCTTCCATGGCTATAAACCTTCCTTCGGACAGAACACCAGTATATATATATAGAGTCAATACAGTATAAGTTTGCCTGATTTTGACATTTCTCTTCTGAGGAAGATGCCAAGCAGCTTCATTGTTTGAACATTTAAACCACCTTGACTTCTTGGAAAAACACGGTCTCTGCAATAGTTTTCATAGTATTACAAACTCAACAAAAAAAAAAAACTGCCTTTGCCAGAGCCAATTCTCTAGTGTTCCTCCCTTAAACAAATGTGAAAAAAGGTAAGCCAGGGGGCCGGCACAATTCTTGCACGTAACAACAGATCACCAACACAAACTTGCAACACCAAATAATGACAACCATCACTTAGTAAAAAAATTAATAAATAAGGAGGGGGGGATAAGTTACTAAAAAAATGCTGTGAAGGGACAGGGGCTCATGTTCCAATAGTGCTTCCAGCAGAAACAAAACTACAAACTATGTTTTACAACTACAAGTCAACCATAAAAGTCCGAATAATACTCTCTTAGACTTTCGGGACTGCAAGACAGGTGGCAATGAACCATGATGAACTAAAAATTATTACCTAAATGAAATAAAAGAACAAAGAACTATTCCCTTTTCAAAACTTGTTTTATTTTGACACAAATTTAAATAAAAATTTGCAGCAATAAATTGCATAACATTAAACTTCTATAAAGGCCTAACCTGGCCAACTCCAAATCAACAGTAAAATTCTATTGCACTAAAAACAACATTTCGGATGAATTGCCAACTCACAAATATAATGATACAAATTAAAAGGTTACAGAATCCCGAGATCTCTGCCCCGAAAAGACTATTCACAACTCCTTAATACGAGAGAAAATAACTGCTAGTTACTACTGTTGTTAAAAATTATTTTAAAAGTTAATAGATGGTGAAAATAAAAAAACATTAATCACATCAAAGTAGAAGGAAACCACAGTGAAATCTCTGTTGCAATTAATGTCCCAAAAACAATGCAATGAGAGGATTAAAAAAATGTAGACTGAGTACCTTCAAACTCTGCAGTTAAATACAAAATAATAAAGTCCTAATACAGACGTGATGATGCTGACTTCCAAATATGTAAGTAAGCAAAGTTTTAGATTAAATATAAAAATTAAATATTTAATGAGTCTTACATACGTGACGACTAACAGGAAAAAAAATGCTAACTACCTAATTAGTAGAGCGCAACTGTACTTCACATAGTTATGGCGCACTCTATCTGAACACCTCGTGCTCATTACCCGCTCACAGCCTGAACACTACTCTACTCATCTGTTAGGAACTACATTTCTCCTAAACTTAAAAAAAAGTGCTTCTTGGACATTTCTTCAAGCTACTCTGTGGGAAAATAACCCTTACCAAAATGTAAGGAAGAGAAGAAAGAAAGATACCAAATCTTAGCTACATAATTGTTTAAAGCATCCGGCTCCCCCTGTTGGAATGTCCGCAGTCGATCTTCTACCAACCACTCCCATGCACGCCCTTTCTGCCCATAGAAACAGACCTCCCCATTCTCCTAACGACTCTCTCTAATACTCTCTTTTACTCTCATTGCTTTGCGGGCGACATGCAATTGCCACGAAGCACGCTCAAGCGCAACTTAGCTCCTAACTCCTCTCTCCCCTTGCTAGACTCAAAACCAAACAGTTGGCATCCCTTCTCCCTACGGCTTCGCATAGCAAAGTAAAAAAAAATTCAAATGCAACGGAAACATATTATCCAAGGCTTTTACCGCGTTTCTGAACAACTCAGGAAGCACATAGACAAAACACAGGATGTAACGAAGAATGTGTGCCACGGCCGGCCACCGGAAAACACAGGACTGTGCCTACTCCGCTCTGCGTTCTCCTATTTGGCTGTCCCATGAGAATATCTACACACCCAAGTTTCCCCTGTGACCTGAGTTCCCAAGAAAGCACAGACAAGTTGTCTTTACAGAACAATTTTGTCAGAGTGGTTGCTGAAAAAGTGCCCATCTCCATTATGGGAATTATGGGATAAACATTTGCTATTCTTAAGTGGGCTGCTTCATAAGAAAAAAATTAAGTTTGTAAAAATCACAAATTTCAACTTTGTCACAACAGACACTCCTCAGAAGAGAAATGCCACAAACATAAAGACACTTCTCTCAGAAGAAAATTTCATAAACAGGCTAACTTATACTGTACAGAGTATACTTTTTCTGCTAACATTGTTGGTCTTGTATTGTTGCGTTTCATCAAGGATTGGGATAGTTTTTGCTTTCCTTGAGTGTAATTATATTATGATCCCGCACCTCACTTATTGTAGTCAGAGAAACCCTGAAATATACATTATTTAAGTTTCGGCCAGATAAGGTGCAACAGGAACCCTGAACGTTGCAGGTCTGAGTACATCACAGAGAATTTTATGTCCCTTACTGAAATAGCCTTACTGTATAATAGCTTGATCTGGTAGATATTTGATTAGCCGAGTTCAGTCACAGTGGAGGTTGGATTGCCTTCTCCAGGCGACCTACGACCAACCTGCCTGGCTGTAACATAGAGTATGCAACCTACAGGTTTAGGCCTGCCTTACCATCCAGGAATTAAGCCCCCAGATGGACCAGATAAATTTGCGGATAGTTGTACCACCATTGTCTATTTCAAGCCCTTACTGTCCACACCAAATCCAATTGTTAATTGGTCGCCCGTGCTCTTCCTTACTCACCAAAGGTGCAGTAAGCACCACCTGACTGTCAAGGAGTCGACCAGCCACACTCCTTCACAGGAGAGTTCTGACTGTTCACAAATATCGCCTCTTTAGGTGATAAACCAACAAAAATATTTCACCGTGTAAAAAAAAAGAGAGATAAAAGCACATTTACATTTAAATTACTATCCGTGAAGAAGTGATCAAAGACTGAATGAAGCAGGAACATAAGGTAATGTTATGTTCACAGTGTGAAAAGCGATGTAGTTAAAATAAATTGTTACTATGAATCTATAATGGCTTTTCCCTCTTCTCTGGGTGTAGATCAATGTAAAGAGATAGATAATAGACTGCATACTAAGTTGAGAATAAGGCTTGCAAGTGTCCTGAACGTCAAAAAAGTAACAAGTTTATCTGTAGTGCAGGACATTCCTGACTTTTTTATGGCAGCACCATACAGCTGTGTTTCATCTAGGGATAAAATCTTTACTAGTAAAGTTAATGAGGAAGGGGAATGGGGTGAGATGTATTTGCCTATCGAGTCCAGAGCCAAGAGTTACTGATGGTACATTTTTACCAAGCTTAACAGATTGGTTCCATCTCTCACAAGAACACCATCTTGAGCCACTTTTGCCAGAGTCACTGCCAGAATAAAATATAAAATCTTAATAGATATGAGTTATAAACAGTAACAGTAGTGTTATATCAAGCTCGTACTACATCTTTAATTTTTTGGTGTAAAATATGTTGCTCATACAGTTACTAAAGATTAACATAAATTTATTTCATTGTTACGTAGGGTCAGTTGTGCGAATGTGAATTTTAGGGAGTTTACTTGTCTATTTATCCTCTTTTTTTTATGTAGTTCTGAAGGTAACCATGGTTAGGGAATAAAAGGATAATATTTATTTAATGTATAACACATTTTCAAAATACAGTTTTTAAAATACAGAGTATCAGTGATATTATAATGACAAATGCTGAGATGGCGAGACAGATTTGTGTAAACAAGTATGGCAGGGGCCAATTAAATATCGCTATTGAGAGGTGTAGTGCAAAATTTGCACCTGCACTGCATTGCTTTGGTATTAAATATGCACACACAGAGGTGCAAATGACCACGAGACAGGCGCAAAGTGCCTGAAAATATGTGCCCAGAAAATAGCTCGATGCAGGTCCATCTGCGCCCTTACTGCACATTCACACATGAAAGTTGGATACATCTACTTGTTTCCAGTGTTCTATCGACGTTAACTATTTAAGTTCTCATTTCTATATTTTATGAAATACAGTAAATATACAAAACTTAAATGTTTTTTACTAATGAAACAATTAAAAATCTACGAGGCTTCATTATCTTTTTTGTGGAATAGGTTTTGAGGGCAATTTTCTGTGGCACACAAGGAGAGAAAATAGAGTTGTGCAACTGAGGAGGTTATTTGTGCCCTTAAAACCATTTATGCAAAAGATGACATGAATAAATAGCGAAAACGTTTCATAAGTACCTGTTTCGCTAATTCCTGAGACCAGTGAAATTACTTCTTTATTTTCCATGCTTGGCTGGGGTATTTCAACAACAATCTTTCTCGCTGATTTGTTTAGTTTCCAAACTACACATGCTTTATTTAAGAGTGATTCTGTTGGAATTCTCTTCATTTCATTAAATGGGAGGACTGAAAATTTAGTTTATAGTCTTTTCTGAGACTGTTGTTGCTGCCTGCATAAATCACACCTAAGCCTACCTCAGTGAACATTAAATTTTTTTTAAAATTTATTTCACAAAAGATTTCCGGTGCATAAACGAACAGTCTACATACATGTTTGACAGGTCCTGTTAAACTGAGTGTGACTACGATAAAAATATAAAAGTGGTACATACAAGGTCTTATGAACATATGTAAACAAAAAAAAATGAATAAATAGAAAAGATTGGTAATGTACAGTGTACAAAAATAGTACCCTTAGTTCGTAACTATACATTATCACACCATTTTATCTAAGTTATTAACAGATAGGTTTTAAAATCTGTTTAAGGAAAATGCACGTTTCCTTGAAACTATCAACACAGAATATAGGCTACTCATGTGATCTCATGGTCATATCTACATGGTTCTAACTGCAGCAAACTCTCACATAGAGTAGCACCAGAATGAAAGGGTGGAGGAAATGGGAGATGCCTGAGAATACCAGCCGACCAACACCACCGTTTGGCACGTTTCCCACATGTGAAAATCCGGTGACCAACCCTGCCGGGAATCGAAATCGGATCCCCACGTTCTTGAGTAAATAGATGTTAGAGAAAAGAGGGAAAATGTAAAAAATAATATGGACTGTGACACATTTGCTCATTAAATTGAGTTTATGTTGCATTTAAATTTAGGTTGTTACATGATTAAACCTGTCAATAACAAATTAATGTAAAGTTAATGCGAGCTAGTGCATCATGGAAAGTTAATATTTTCTTGAACTACTAACACACAAATATTCCTATAACTATATGATTTTTAACGTACATACAAATATTTAATTGTAACAGTTTTACTAATATCAGAAATTCTCAAATATAATAAAAAATACTTTATAAATACAATGTGCGAACATGATCATTCATCAAATGTGCCTCATCTCTTTGTATCATTAAAAATAAAAACATTATAAGGCTATGTTTAAAAAATACAGCAATTAAGATCAGTTTATAGTCCAAGATATAAATCTACACATTAAGATATTTTAAATGCTAGCATCCTATACAGTCTTATACAAAAATTTACCAATTTATTCTATAGGTTTTGTAGGTGTATATTTACCAGTTAGGCCTAGTTTGTATTTAGATATCTTTTAGGTTGTATTTTTTTAAGCTTTAAATGGATTTTTCTTTTTGTTATTTTTTTATGTTATCAGGTAGATCATTTAATGTTTTACTTGATCTATATTGGATCCCATTTAGTTCATGATTAAAAGTGTTAATCCTCAGGACATGAGTCCTGTGCGTATATTTAATATATCTACTGATATTTTGTTAAAATAATAGTTATAATGTTGGCCATCGCAACGATTATTCCTGTATTATTGCTACGATTTATTGAACGCATGGATAATTCTGTTTTAATTATTTTACGTGCCTGCAGATTTTATGCAACTAAAAGTGTAGCGTTCACATTGAAATTCAGTAGCTGCAATGTTTTTTTTTTCCCTCCTTAACAAAAATATTTCATCATTTTATTTGTTAAAGGCTGGACAGTAAACTTCACTGGTATTATAATGATCCAGAGACAATCTCATATGAAGCCTTTTATTTACAGTTGCATTTGTAATGCTAGAATTGTATGTTTTTATTAAAATGTCTGAAATATTGATCTTGTACACCCTGCGCCAGCGTACTATGTAGTTCGGCTGCCGGCCACTGGCACCATTCAGTATGTGAATGCATCTATTTCGAATCCTCCTAGCCTCCATAACCGAAACGAGTAATTAAACGCACAGAATAATGCTTGGGAATAATTAAAAGCGCGGAGCTATGCTCTCAGTAATAATTTTGTGTTTGTTTTGACTCAAACAACGTAACTCTTCCACAAAAATCAAATCATATTGTTTTTTAAAGTAAATTTTTTCTGCTAATGTATTTTGTATCACCTGCTATTTTCCTTGGGAGGATACAGCGATGTAGAAACTGTGTCCACCATATGTGACGTGAATACGTACTCAAGATTTGCGTTCACTACCTCTGCTATTTCATCAAACTTCGAAATTTGCAGTGTGGTAGCGAAATAGGAGGCTTTCGTACTCTGCCCAATCCCGGATGCGGTGAACACAGAGAAAATTGCTTCTCAACGAAACGAAACTGGCGATGTTTAATGTTCGTACTCAGGCCAATGCAGTGCATTTGTTTTTCTAGTTTTGTGGGTATGAATTTGCTTGTTTTTTTTTTATAAAGTCAGTTTTCCTTGTGGTGTGTTGTTTTGTTAAGTGTTTTATGTACAGTTGTTATAAGAGATAGCTTGATGCTTAGATCTTGTGGTAGGATTTGAGCTGTAGCGTAAATACTTTTTCTTAGTGTGGTATTTAAACACTCAAATAATGCATGTATGACTTTATTCTGTAATTTTTTGAGTTGGTTTAGTTTTTCCTGTGTACAGCAGCTCCAGATAGTATCCATATATTTAAGATATGGCTATGTATAGTGGCATAATAAATATTCTTTAGGCATTTTAAACCTAGAGTGTGTCTTAATCTGCTAATGCCCTTAATACCATTGAAATTTATGTTTTTATGTGGTGTATATGATTGTTCCAATTTAGATTGGGATATAAATGCAGACCTAAGTATTTCACTTTAACTACCCTATCTGTTAATTTTATCTCCTAACATTATTTGTTTCTCTCGCTCATACATAATAAATTTGTGGATTATGAATATACATGTAGTATATTTTTTTTGTAGTTTATTGTCAAACTGTTCATATCAAAACATTTTTGTAATTTATTTAAGTCAGAGTGTATCATGTTAGAAATTTCATCAAATGTCGTCGTTTTCCAGACCTATGTTTATTAGCATTATTTGCTTGTTTCGTTGTTCTCGACAAACCCCTTTTGTTTGTACCTATAATTACCAAACACACTGAACTATTTACGAAAATTGTGAACAGTATGGTACCTAGTATTAATATTTGTGGAACTCCATACCCTATTTCAAGCAGTAATATATGTGTATCATGAAGTTCAGCATACTGTTGTCTGTTATTTAAGCAGATTTGAAACCAATTTAAGGCAATTTTTCTTACACCAGCTAACCTAAGAGCTAACAATAAGCTAATGATAGTTTATGATAAACTCTATCAAATGCATTGCTGAGGTCTATTAAACAGACCTCCCGCTACCAGTCATTTATCTAATGATGATTACAGACTATTGAGTATATATTTCAATGCTGATGTTGTATTTCATTTCTCTCTAAATCCATACTGACTTCCTGAGTAAAAGTTTATTTCATTAAAAAATTCTATTAGGTTTTTCTTTACAGTTTTTTCCAAGATTTTAGCCAATCCTGATATAATTGAAATCGGTCTGTAATTACATGGTTTTCTTCTATCCTCAGATTTGACTAATTATGATGTTTACAATTAGCAGTGTAAGTGTTTCAGCACAGGTTTTCAATATATAGTATTACTGCTTATACAGGATGTGGCAACATAAATTCCTTTATCGAAATGTTTGCCATTCAAGCTGTAGATGTCGTAGCAGGGCAAGGATGGTCTGATTCGAGAGGTGTGGTTGTAAAGTTTTGTTCCCCACAGCTGTCAGTTGCCATCATGTGTTGGAACAGTGAGGAGCGTGCGTTTGCCATTGAGGAATATTTTTTCATGGCTTGAATTGGATTTAGGGGGCATTTGGTTCCAACAAACGGTGCAACAGCCCACACTTCAAGGCCATCGATGGCTGATTTGAGGGAACTCTTTCCGGAGCACCTCATCTCAATGAGTTGATTTTGAGGGGCCAACCCATTCCCTTGATTTGACCTCTTGTGATTTTCTGTGAGGCTATTAGAAATCCCGCGTTTATGTCTACCGTCCAAGGACCCTATGTGTCCTGAAGGTCAATATGCTGCCAGAAATTGCCAACATATCCGCTGCTAAGCTGGTAAGTGTTGTGAGAAAAACCAGAAATTGGCTTATTCAGTGTATGAACAATGGGGGCATCACCTACCAGTTTTTATTTTCAATACTGCGTAAAACTAAACTTGAGATGTGTACCTACATTGTAAAAATTAAAGTGGAAACTTTCTGATTCATATAGTGTATTTTATTGCTGTGTTAAAAAAAAGGGAATTTATGTTGCAGCAGCCTGTACAGTCACCATTACTATTATTTCCATTTTTTAAAGATGCTATAAACTGTTTTACTTCTAGTTCATTTGTTGGTTTATGAAAAGTTATTTACTGATTTAATAGTCGTGATCAAGTTTGGGATTGTTTTTGGTATTTCTTTATCTAGTTTTCTTACTATTGATGTGAAATATGAATTTATGCAAATGTATGTGATTGGCTTAGAGGCAACTGCGAAATAGCTTTATGGACGGCACAGGTATCTCGCTATATTTTCTGCAGAAATAATTGTCACGCGACTGTGAACGGGAATGCGCAAGGGGAGCTTTTTGCTTTAATTAGAAGGAATGTGTAATTTGTGTGTGACAAACTTAACCTGCACGAGTGGCACTCGCAGGCCTAAGCTTTCTTTTTCTTTTAATTTGTGATTAAATTTTTTGGGACTGTGAACTACTTTAACAGATCAGTTTATAATTTCATTCATCTTTCAAAGGTTGCTATAGTTTTGAATCCTCCAGTAACATCTGCCACCTGGATAAAATTTGCTAGATATACAGCAGCTAGAGATTCTGCTGGCAGTACTATGTAGTTGTATATCTCAATTTAGTTTTAACATAGCTCATATTAGAAAATCCTCTCTCACAGGAACCACTACAGAGATAACAGCAATTTTGTTCCAGTTGGTAGATGTTTTCGTTAGATTATGGATGAACTCTGTGAGCCATATAATCTAGTCTGTAATAGTTTATGGGATATCCTCCTCTTTTGCATTTCAACAGACGCATCTCAGCTTGAAGCTGTAACATATGGGCATTGGGCAAAACTTGTTACCTTAGGTCTGATATTCATTTTGGGTGAGAGTGAGTGTCATGAGTTCTGCCAATAGCAGAAATAGTTCCTTGGGTTTCTTTAGGCAATTAAATCATTTATTTATTTGTTTATTTGTTTACTTATTTATTTGTTTATTTGTTTGTTTATTTATTTACTTATTTATTTATTTATTTATTTATTTACTTATTTACTTACTTTTTTATTTACTTACTTATTTACTTATTTATTTATTGTGCATGACAACACATTCGCTTAAATGGCATACACAAGTGAGTCAATTACATACAATTAGTAACAATAATACATACATGTAAAAGACAAAGTTAGGACCTCCAATGAAAGAGTACTGGCACGGTTGATCCTGCTGTCCCGCAGTCTGTCAGTAATGGTCGTGTTGGTTTATAAATATTAGGGTATTATATATTAAAACCAAACAACATAAAAAATTTGTTGAAATTGTTAGTACATCTCTGTAAGATATCACTGTCATATGTTTGTGATTGTAAAAGACTGGCAAGTCTGGTAGAGTGGTTGAGAACTCTGAACCCTATTTTATTAAGGATACCTGGACAATCTATTTTTGTTATTAATTTAATCCAGAACTAACCATCTAATATATCTCTACTGTCTTCTTCTTATTTCAGAATAAGTAATGTATTTAATTAAACATATTAGGTTAGATGTATTAGATGCTAGAGATTCTACGTGTATATGAAATAACAATTTCCTTTCTAATAGTATGCCTAAATCTTTGATTAAGTCAGTACATTGAATTGTCGTATGTTTAAGATTATAAACCTGATGCAGTGGTGGTCTTTTCCTAGAAAATGAAATAACTTGTGGGTTATCAATATTTAGTTGCAAGGCATTATCATGACACCATTGGGATACAGCATTTATATCATTTTGTAACAAGAGAACATCTAATGGTGACATATTAGTTCTAGTAATTTTTAAGTAATCTGTGAAGAGAACAGATTGCAAATTATTTATTACCTGTGTAATGTCATCAATGAATATAATAAATAAAAGTGGTGGGAGGGAACCTCCTTGTGAAACGTCAGAGGGGGCAGGTTACAGTGAAGATATTTTGTTTTGGACTTTGACTGAAAATTCTCTATCTGATAAATAATTTCGTAATGGATTTAGAAATGTATGATCAAGACCAATATTATTTTATTGTTTATTAATTAGTAAATAGTGATTTATTGAGTCAAATGCCTTTGAAATGTCTAAATAAACATCAACTTGTCCACGTGAAGTAACTTAAATTTGGTTTTAAAAAAAAAGTTAATTATTTGTTAATGGATATTTGTTTTACAAAGCTATGTTGGTTATTGAAAAGTTGATTTTTTAAATTAAATTATAAATGTCCATGTATTATTTTTTCAATTTTTTTTTTGAAAAAATACCGAAGAGTGAAATAGGGTGACAGTAGTTGCTTTGAAGGTGGCTGTCTTTTTAATGTATTGGAATTACCAATGCATTTTTCCTCAATTTTGGATATATACCTGTTGTAATACATGCAATACAAATGTGTTGTAGTAGTGGAGCTAAAATCATAGAGCAACCTTCGACAGTGAAGTTGGGTATATTGTAAGGTCCTGAGGAAAGAGTTGATTTAAGTTGTTTGGTACCCCATAATACTGAACTTATTGTTATTTCTATAGGTACAATATCCCAGGCATGTATTATGTCAATATCAACATTGGGAATTAAATTTTTGACTCCTGAATAAATTGAGGCAAACTGTTTTGTAAAAATCTCTGAAATTAACTGTGGATCTGTAATTATGGATCTCAGATTTTTTTAATGTGATTTAGTGTATAACCTTCTTTCATTGCGTACTATGTGAATGTTATTAACTTGCACACAACAATACATAGAAAAAATAAGGGAAATCGGTAACAATTTGTTTTAACTGAATCAAAATGTTTTTCCAATAAGTATAGGTTAACATGTGAAAGGTTATTTACTCATGTTTTAGCATAATATCTGTTGACTCCAAACAACATGATAAGGAATTAGACAAAATAGCTTTAAACCATACTGGTCTTAAGAAACCAGAGAATTTCAAAATATAAACATGAGGCGTATTAAGGCGTGGGTTTAAACATTCATGCAGGGTGAGTAAAAAAGAATGCCCCATCTTTAAAGGTCTGTATGATCACAACCAAACAACTTACAATGTTGTGCAACCACTCAAAAGAACCTCGGAACAATGACGTTTTTGTACCATACCTTTATAAATGTTCAGTTTGACCACCACGAGCAGCACGACCCACATCGACGCAATACTCTTAACTCATTCCTCACTTGTGCCAGCATGTCCGGTGTAATGGTGTGGATGTTGCCAGAAGCTTTGGTGTGAGGGGGGAGGGTATGGCGTAAGATTTATTTGTGCGCCACTAGAGGGCACTTCTAGCATGTGTGGAGTGTTAGTACGCAACACAATGGCGAACAACAGAATAAATTCTGTGTCATTAGCTTTGCAAAATGTGAAATTGTGACGACTGTTCAACGTGAATTCTGCAGCAAGTACGGACATCGTCCACCTGATAGGTGGAGTATCCTACAGTGGTTTCATTTCATTACAAAGGTTGCATGTACAAAGGAAAAAGTTCCAGGTGGCTACGTGTGTCAGCTGACAATGTGCAACGGATTCAGCAGGCGTTCACGCGCTGTCCACGAAAATCAACTTGGCGAGCTAGCTGAAAAATGAGACTTTCTCAATCGACTGTTGAGAGTGTTGTGGAAGCGATTGATGTACAAACCATACAGATTACAGCTTGTGCAGACTCTTACTGAAAGGGACAAAGAACTGAGACATGACTTCTGCGTGGACATTCTTGTCTGGAATGAGGTTGACAGTGCCTTCATCTCAAAGTTGGTGTTTAGTGATGAAGCGACATTCTATGTCAACGGTAAGGTTAACCGGCATAACGTGGGAATATGGGGCCAGGAGAATCCACATGAAACCACCGAACACGAGCGCGCTTCCCAAAGTTAACTTGTTTACACTGTTTTCAGCCCTTTCTTTTTTCAAGAGTTCACTGTTACTGGGATTTCTTACTTAGACATGCATATAGAAATGGTTATTTTCTCAGTTAGAAGAGGCGCCGGGGGACTTTATTTTCTAGCAGGATGGTGCACCACTCCGTTGGCACCTAGCTGTTCACAACTACCTGAACGAGACGTTGCCACAATGCTGGATTGATAGCAGAGCAGATGGTGACCTGCCACTTCTTCACTGGCTCCTAAAGAGCCCAGATCTCGCCCTGTGTGATTTTTTCCTGTGGGGGTACATAAAGGATCTCGTGTTTGTTCCACCATTGCCAACTAACATTGCTGAACTCAAAACAGGAATTACGGATGCCATCCACACCATTACACTGGACATGCTGGCACGAATGTGGAATGAGTTAAGTCTATCGTATCAATGTGGTATATGCTGCTCAAGACGGTCACACCGTACATTTATAAAGGTATGGTACAAAAACTTCATTGTTCCACAGGTGTTTTGAGTGGTCACACAACATTTTAAGTTGTTTGGTTGTGATTACACAGACCTTTAAAGTTGGGGTATTTCTTTTTACTCATCCTGTATTTCAAGGAAAGTAACAAGTTTAGCTTACAAGTGCGTGACGTGAGTTGAAACATACAAATTTCTAAAGAACCAACAAGTTTAGTACACAAATACGAGACATCCTGTGACTTGAATTAACAGCACATGAATACAAATGAGCAAATTGTACAAACTACAGGTGGGAGCATTCAACCAATGCAAGTTTAAGGAATCTTTATATGTACACATCTTCCGTTTTTTAGCTTCACAAATACTTCTCAGTTCAGAAAGATTATGTGAACTTGAGTAATTTCAAACATTCAGACTCCACATTTACTCACAAAAGTTCAATGAGACCAATATAATTCCCACTTCAGGAAGGCGCAAGGCAAGCATTTAGGCAGATTACTGAACAACAAATTTAAATGCGCCTGACACATCTATGTATTTCAAAATAAAAATCATGTTTGTGGGCTCCTATGCTAAATCTGACACATAAGAAATCAAGTTAAAAAGCTCAAATTGCCAACAAATTCACAATCAAACATATGTCAGCATGAGCGCACCTAGTGCACTGTAACATCGGCACTGTACGTACTGGCACACGAGTAATACATCAACCAAAAAAATCATAATTAATTTAAAAGCATGTTAAGCCAAAACACAAATTTTCACCAATACAGGGTCGAGACAGAATTTGGAATAAATTAGATCTCTTAACAAATTACAGAAGCACATCAGGGTGGCCACCTCCACACATCATGAGGGTTTAAGACCCGATCTAACTCAACACAAGAGCACGCTTACATGAGTATACTAGATGAACCGCCTCCAAACAAAGTTGACAGGGAAGTAGGCCACAACCGCTAGCTTGGCCAGAGTTCACCGCTGCGTATGTGCCAAGGGGAGGGGATACAAGGAGAAATGGAAGTAACGAGTGAACTTGGAAAGACAAAGAGGAACGAACCTGATCGCCGTGCTCTACAACAATGAATCGAATTTGATAGTTCATAAATCTGCCACTGGTGCTGCAGATACCATTAACTCACAAGGCATTCAGAAGTTTACTATGGGGAAAAGAGATTTTTAAAATCTCTAGATTTGAAACGCTTAGGTCTAGTAGTTTAGTATCAATAAGTAATGTATTAAATTGCTCTGAAGACAAATTACAAGCAAATTCTAATAAAATAGTACCATTCGGCCTGGTGGTTGTGTTAGTAATTTCTTGGCTGTGTTTTGGTTTCCAATTAATTCCTGGTACATTGAAATCTCCTGTATTGATAATTGAATTTTTGTAGTTCAAAAGCTTACTTTCTAGCTGGGAAAAATAATATTTATAAGCATTTAGAGGTTAATCAGATGGAATATAAATATTCCCAAATAAAAGTTTTTTGTTGTGTTTCAAATTAATTTCAATCTAGATTGACTAAAGTTTGACCGTCTAAGATATCCATTTGTGAGAAAGAAGTTACGTAATTTTTGTTTACTGCCATAAGTACACCACCTCCTCTTGTTTTGTTAGTGACAATAATATTTCTGTCTGTTCTGAAAATTTCATAACTAGGGGGAAAGTATTGAGCATTACTAAAATTATCATTTAGCCAAGTTTTGGTTAGACAAATTATTGGGTAATTACACAGGTGAATTTCTGACACTTCAGTACTCTTAAGGATACAGTCCTGTCACATTCTGATAATATATAAAACAGTCTGTATTTGTCTGCATGTGGTTGTCGAATTACTAAGCTGTTATGTTGAAACATGGTTGACACCTGTAATATTGCTTTCTTCTTCGGCATGGCTCGCAGAGTTGAAAGTCTGATCAATGTGTAATGGTCCTCTAAATGGGTTTATAAGTATACCAGATGGCCTAAACATTACGTTATACATTGTTTCGAAATCCTTTTCAGTTACCGCTAAATGGAAAGAGGAGTAAGAATTATGTTTGGTTGTTAGTTGCATCATTTTTAGATACTGTAGTTTAAATCTATTTCACTTTTGGTATACGATTCAACATCACTACATTTAACTTTAGGATCAAAGCGCGTTACAAACAGGGCTTTGGTTCTGGGTTTCACTGGTCTGGAAATAGCCTTGAGTGAGGTTGTTTTTCTAGCTCCTATTTGTGCTGATGGCTTGGTAGCTTACTGTCTGCAGTGTGTTGAGAAACTGCACTGTCTCTTGGTTTTCGCGAAATATATCTACTTTTCTAATGTAGCACAACATCATGCCACCTAGCTGGGTTCTGTACTAGTACTACGTATTCACAAATTTCATGAACTGAGGGAAAATGTATACCCTTCTATACTACATGTATTTTGATTTCTTCTTTTCTGAATGAGTCTCCAGTTTCTGGAAATTATCTGTAGATATTTAAGTATTCCCATGTACAAGTACTTGTGAAAAGGATGGTTAGACAAATTCTACCTTCACCCCTTTTAAAAGTACTTGGTATTAGGATTATTTGTTGACTCATGTCAGACATAGTGGCTGGTCCTGTTTACCCGAACCATCCCATGGCTTCGCTTATGATACCTAGGTGTTGCAGTCACAGTCCTGGTAACCTGTTGACATGACTAGTTTGCAGTAATTGATGGCAATCACTAATCAGAGGGAAAAGGACAGGCAATACACCCTTAGGCGTAAGTTCCGCATGGTAGGCCAGTTTGGTGTAACATGAGCATGAAATCCCACCCTCTAGAAGTGTAGCCAATGACCCGAGGGCTACATTGCTGGTCGCTGATGCCCTGCTACTTGTATAATATAAATAACACACACTGGTTTGTTACACCCTTGTTTAAGCAAGGGGTGCGCCTGATTACCGTTTCATGGGTCAGCACACACAAATAGAAACACTCGTGTTAAAAGAAAATTATTTATTTGCTTTCATGTCTGCCCTACACGTACTATTCATTCGAAAGCTACACAAACACGGATGTTATGGTGGTGTGCGCCAAAAAACAAAAATGAGTAAGGGTGATTACATATAAACCCTAATGGGAAATACGACGATTAATATTGATGACTTAAAATATACAGATTTACTTTCCTTGTGTAAAGTCCTATTATCAGTATTAACGTAAACTGAACTACTAACACAAGACACTAATCAACTGAATACCAAAAGTTTTATTGTAGTAAATTTTTATATTTATTTTAAATATAAATTCTCTGCATTCTTTGCTGTTGGGGTGAAAGTTATTTTCATATTTGGTGGTTGTGATCTGGATGGCAATGGCTTGTCACTGGAAGAGTGCAACTTATTTACTCATGAGGGGCGAGAAGGTGTAAGATTACCATGCACTGCAAACAGGCATCACTGCAAGCATCAAAATCCTTGCTGCTGTCAGCTGAGAAGTGAAAGTGAATTTTTCACCAAGGACGAGAGGAAGGAGGTTAGTGACCGTGCTGTGGCGTCTGTGTTCGCTGCAGCTCTCCTTTGCTTCTGTTTTCACCCTTCTCTGCAGGATCACCTCTGGTGAAAGGTATCCTGAGGGCATGACAATGTGTGCCTGGCGCAGTTGCTGCAGCTGACGGACGCATTGATAAATGTGTACTAATGTCTGACATTGTGTCGGTTAGCGCGTTGTTGGTTAATGACTGTGTGATATAGATGGCATCTGCTTGCAACTCGGCTGTATTCAGTACAATTGGTAAAACAATCCCATCTGTGGAGGCCACACTTTCTGGCGTGCCATCTGGTAGTTTGAGGGCATATGCATGGTGGTCATCATGCGCTGGTTCTGCCATGGGTGTGGTGTTATTTGCATTCTCTGTGTCATCATTGTTATGCTTTGCGACGCTGTCAGCTTCAACTGCTAGGTATAGGTGGTCCGAGCCATTGACTTGCGTATTGTGCTTGCCTGACGTGCAGATTGTCAATTATCTGTTCCTGTTGCTCACTACGTGCCTGGCCATTCTCGACCCCTTCAATGCCTTCTGGGCTGGCAAGCGAACTCACGTGACAGCAGAAGATTGCGATATTGCAGGATCTCAGCTGGCATTGTGGTGTGTCCATCCTAGATGCCACATGTCCACAGCTAGCTCAGTGTCTCAGGGGTTCATGAAGCTCAACATTACAAGTAATGTGGGTTCCTACAGTATTGCAACGAAACAAAAAAAAATGGCAAAATCTCTGATAAATTTGGCGATTGTTCAAATTTAAGTCATTTCAGACTTGATAGAAAAATAGGGTGGGGGGCACCCTTTGACAGAACCAAATCACACTGATTAATTAGATGTCACATATTCAAAATTGTGTAGCACTGCATTCCTAATGCAAACTGGCCCGTTTAAATAATTTTTTGAAATTTAATTTTTATGTAATTCGGTTTCAAAGATTACGGTGTGTTAGGGGAATGAATCCCCTATCTTTATTTTATTGATACATAAAAATTTTAACTAGAAAATTATAGATATAGTTATACCCACGTGGCTTAATGGTGATGGCATAATAACTTTGTTTAAACAAGACTATCCAATTTGAGCCAAATTTGGCCGGGTGCTAGAGAAGTTGAGTTCTGTTGTTTAATTTGTTTTTACCTTTACCGTATTAGGAAGCGTTTCAGAGCTTGGATAAACATTGACCAGCTCTGTAGTTGTGTTGTGTTGTTGGGGAATGGTTGTAAGACTGACTAGTACACCTAATTAGGCAACAAGCGAGGGCCAAGTCTGTGATTGGCTAGCTAAGGAATGCGGAGTATCAGTAACAGGGTCAGGTGAAAAAACAACTGCTAGGCACGAGAATACATCACGCAGTGATAGAGAGTGGTCATGCAAGCAGGCTGCGGCTTGAAGATCGTATGAGTGGATAGGGAGTGACAAATTTACTGCGCTTGGGCAGCACCTTCTTTGTAATTTTTTGAGCATTTATTATTTGTGAAACTTTCGGACGTAATCCTTGTACTAGTAAATTTTTTTTCCATCTGCACGTGTAGGCCATTGTGTGCGAAAGCATTTCCCTTCGTAAGTGAAGGCCACAAGAATAATCTGCTTGCCAATTTTTGTTGTTTCCTTGCAGAACTAATCTGTGTATTGCTATTTTACTGTGAAATTTTTCCTCGCCAGTTCTCTAGTAACTGAAGGAATAGTATTTTTTGTGCAAGCGGTTGTGAAGTATTGTGAATAAAATCTGAAACGGAGGTCAATTTTCCTTATTTTTGTAAGTAGTTGCATGTGCATGGAGCAGTACTAAATACTGACAGAGCTAGTTGTGGCATAGGAAAGAATAATTCAACGAGTTAGCTGACCTCTTTCAAAATTGCTGTTCAGTTCATCATAACAGACCTGGCTTACCAGAGTGTGGCTAGATGGTCTGTTACAACCCAAACAAAGTCATTGCCATTAAGCCATGTGGCTATAATTTCCTAATTTTAACATGTACATATATATATCAATAAATACTAGATTCCTACCCCCAACACACTGTCACCTTCAAAACTGAATTACATAAAATTTATACTTAAAAAATGTCTTCTAATTGGCCTACACACATTAGGCCTGCAGTGTTACAATTTAACATGGTGACTACCAATAACTTTACTAAATTTCTGTTAGTCCTCTTATCCCAGATTCAAACATTAATTAATAAAAAAAATTTATATAAAAATAATTTTCAAGTACACCTTGATCCCTGCACTTCACCAGCAGAACCTGATCTGCTGTTTCGGCATCTCTTCTAGTCTGCACCATCTCTATCTACATCTCAACTCAACAAAACTGAAAATATCTCTTGTCTGGTGCTGTAAGAGCAGGCAACACCGGAACATGCTAATACCCCAGCAGAGGTCTACTGATGTTAATACTGTTGTGAGCCGCGACCCTTGCTGAGTTGTATAAGAAGATACAGTGGCTGCAGAACTAAGGGACGTCCGAATGCACTCTATATCTCATGTTACCTTTTGTGGCGCCGCAACAGCCATCTGCACGCCATGATTACTGTACAAGCAGTGCAAGTTGATATAGCAGCGGTAAGAATGAAGGAATATCTGTGTGCATTGCGCTGCTCATGTTACCTTTTTGCGACGCGCAGCGGCGGCCACCTGTTTGCCTATCTCAGGTTTTAAAAAAGACCCTAATGACAGCAGATTTCATGGTCTAGAGTATTCCTGTGTGTGCTCTCTCCTGCAGGATGGTGTTTGACCTAGACACAACATCGTTCTAGGAGCTTTGAGATAAAGACTTGCCACGAGAATTCTAGCCTTTGATTAAGGGTATAAAAGAGAGCTGCGACAAAGCAAGAGAGTTTTTGCCGGCAGGCATCTGGTGTGAATTGTTGAGATAGTGACATGTAACGAGAAGAGCTCAGGTGTGTTCAGTGAGATTGGAGTTTCGGGGCCTCAAGAGGACTGTCTGTGTGTTCTTAGTTGGGACAGTGGGTCCACCGTTTATAAATGGTAAGGAGAAATTTCATGTACAGAGAACTTGTATAGAAGACTGCGATTTTATTATTTTGATTTTATAACCATTATGTAAATAGTAGTTATTTGTGCTGTTTGATATTTTATATAATAGTAATTAATCATTAGTGACATACAGAAATTATTTGGTGTAGATAATTGTAAATAAATTAGGTTAGCTTTATTTATTTTCTTTTCTTTTATTAAAGATCTCCATCCTTCAGTGTACCTAACCCCAACATGTAAAAGTACTTTGGCCCAGCCTGTTGCAGACAAGGCATCATGGACATTAATGTACCTTGGTGGCGCACTCTGTGTTATCAAATTAATCGGGCAGAAATGCACACAAAATCTCTAAAACTCTTCCAGCTTCAGTGCTAGAGTAATGACAGGTCTAGTGACTGTCCGTAGGTTTCAGAAGATCTTCGACGAGGATCTCCCAAATCTCGCTTTTATGATTTTACACTGATACTGCTGATAACTAAGGCTCTGTTCGTACACTGGGTTATCGTTCTCAAGGGGAATGGTGTGTACTGCGACGTTAGTGCGGTGTTAGAGATTAGCTGTTGTGAAGATATCACGCCTTTCATTCAGTATGCGCTTTACTGCAGCATGGTACTCGGGTGGCACAGCATGATCTAGATCCCCTAACATAATGTCCAGGGCTTGATACAAGGGCAGGGTTATGCACTGCGTATCTCTCCTGTTTACGGAAGTTAGTGCAGCATTCGGTTGGTTCTACATCAGTTTTCTGTTCGTCAGTTATACGGCATATCAAGTATAGAGTCATTGCGGCAGTCAGCAGAAGTAAAAGTTCTGTTGGTTGTTTCAATGTCACATATCCTAACAGTGATCACTGTCCCTTCCATCGTCTGTCCTGAATGCGGAGTTGTGGTAAGCTGTACGGTACAAGTGGTCGGAGTCAATTTATGCATGCTCACTAAACACAGGCAAACAAAACTGTGTGAGGCTGCTGTATCAACCTATGCCTAGCAAGGTTTACCGTTCAAAAATATGGGAATCCTGAAAGTACGATTAGCACTAAGGTTGAGCTGGTTGCGGATGATTTTGTTGTACTGACAGTTCGGGTAGATTGGGCCTCACATGGGTGCTGATGACTTCTGATCGACCTACCCTTTCACTCTGTTTCCCAGAGGGGACCTGTTCTGGTTGCGATGACATGGCAGCGATACACCCTCACCATAGTTAGGACACTCTTATCGCCAGTGATAGTTGTCGCTATTGCAGAGGTCACACTTCTACTGTGGCAGCTGATGTGATGGGCGATCACGTGTGCCAATGTTAGCAGCTTTAGGGGGCTGGACAGGCAGGGCACCACCAGCTGGCCTGCTGTGGCTGTCGTTATTCCATGCTGACTGGGTTGGCGGAGCGTGAGCACTATCACCGTGACCAAGTGGTGGCAACACTAATTGATCTTCATCACTGTTTTTAACGTGAGAAAGTCCCATCTCTGTCCAGGGATTCTTGTTCACTGTCACCATGATGCCGGTCTATTATTATGAGAGAATCATCGTCACTGATATGAATGAGTGGCTTAAAGCAGTACGAAACTGTGACTTTACTGTGATCACTACAGTTTCCAACACTTCACATTCTAAAATGTCAGTGTTAAATTTTGCATTGTAAATGCAGTGACAGGTTCGCCAGGCTGCTGTCCCCCCAAGACAACTCGGCTATGTGCTTGCAGAGGCGAGTATATGCTTATTGTTCTGCTCTGAAATGGGCAGAAGAATTCTCTCTCGGTGATTCCAAAAACATTTACTACTCCCCGCCATTTCGTTACTTCTCCAATTAACTGATTGGTTCTCTATGCAGTTTGACCAGTCTTCTTTGCACACTTTGTATCGCTGGAGGTGGTGTATACAGCTTGCGAGACCTCACTGACAAGTCTGGAGAAACATAGCAACTACAGGAAACGTGAATGTATTGTGATTTGCTGCAAGTTCTGCCTCCATTGTCGGCACTGCCAGCTGATTGGATGTAAATGTCACTAGTAGGAGTGGTCCTTCTTTACTGACCGGTTGGAACAGCTGAGTGCCGCGCTCTGGTGTGTGTGCAGCATAGTTACCTGTGCTGTCTATGAGTATTGGCAGATATGGTAACTTTAGTCACAAAAATGTAATGCGCTATGTTCAGTTGGGTTCGCCTTTACACGAAAGTCAACTTTCCATGACTACACATTGTCACAGCATGTATGGGCCACACCCACTGCAGGTAATGTCAATATTTGGGCCATGGCACTAGGCAAGCCTGCTGGAGTAGGTGGTCATTCTTAACAGCTGATGAATTGGTGGCAGTAAATGTGAACTCGGTAAGTTGTTGAGGTAGCATACATTGAGTGCACTCAAAATATCGTTCGTTAAGTCACAGTGCATTGTTCTTGTAATCTTAGGCACTGAGAGTGGTACACACAAATACATCTAATACAAGCTAAATCTACAGTTCTGCAATCTTTGTCCTTGTTATTCTCGGCACAATGGCACATAATTCTCACAGTTCTGACAGCCAAAGGAAGTGTTTTTGTTAGCTTTGCCGTCGCACCGACTTACACAACAACTGTGGAAGGAATTAACTGCACTGCCTGCCTTTTCGGGTCTTACGCACTCATGTCGTGCCTTCTGATGTCTCTGACAGTGGGTTATTTAATATCACTTGGTTGACACGGTTGACCATCTCACGGATTTGTGACACAAATACAAGACCTTCACACTGACATAATTCAGTGGGTACCAGGAACTAGTATGTCAGCAGTCTTGGGTGCACACATATCCAGCAAAGTTGCATTCAAAGTCCACTGGATGTGTGTAAGTTGACACACCCTCGGTCAGCGTAATGCAGAAGCCAATGACATTGATATCATGTTGAACAGCTGATTCCTCGGGTCAACAGACCATGTGGCCACACAACTGAACCCTCGCGCTTGGCGCGGGATTGTACCAACCCGGCCCAGCCCTTTTTGGGAGCGGGGGTAGGAGCTGCTGGTGACACTAGGCTGGTTGGTGTTTGTACTGACTGGCTGGTTAAAGATGGTGGGTTAGACAGGGTAGTTTGGACTTGGTCACAAGCAGGGGCTTCTACAGTTCTATGACGGACACCTCGTAACTCAGTTTGGCAACAACGAAAAAATAGTGAGCATTAACAGATCAATAACATCACTAGTAAGCAGAATTTTATCATAAAATTTTGACAGTTCATGACATGAGATGCACATGTACTTGTGTACAATCTTGACACAAAAATATCCCTAGAGCGTAGAGCATGCAACCCAACAAGCAACAAAGAAAAAACATGTGTTGGTTAGTATATCAAGGGAGCCACGTTACGTGACCAGTGTGCAAAGATTTATGACTATGCTGTAACCAGGAGAAAAGGACAGACAAGATACTCTTAGTCACCAGTTTTGCATGGTAGGCCAGCTCGGCAGAACACGAGCATGAGATTTTGGTCCCAGGGGCTACCCTACTGGTCGTTGATGTTCTGCTAGTTGTATAATATAAATAACACACACTGGTATGTTACACCATTATTTAGGCTAGGACAATGTCTGATTACTGCTTCGTGGGTCGGTACATGTAATTAAAAGCACTTATGTTAAAAGAAAATTATTTATTTGCTTCCACGACTGCGACACATCCTTTTAGTTCGAAAGTTACATGAACACACCCGTTATGGCATTGTATACCACGCTTCACTCGTGGCTGTTGCGTGACAGAAATCAAAAGTTGTTATTGAGGAGATTACATATGAACCCTAATGAATAATATTGATGACATAAACTTCTCTGATTTCCTTTCCTGTTTGCTAAGTCCTACTATGAATATTAACCTAAACTGAACTACTCATTAAGACACTAATTAACATAGAACTAAAAATTTTTTGACAATAGATATTATGTTTATTTTAAATTTAGATTCTCTCATTTATTTGCATTTGGGATGGAAGATATTTATTTTAGTGTTCGGTGGTTGTGAACTAGGTGGCAATGGTTCGTTGCTGGACAAGTCCTACTTACTCCAAGGGGGTGTAAGGTTGCATTGCGGGCAGGATAACATGGCATACAGTCGCAGAGAAGACTGGAACGTGGTTCATGTGTGTGTCACAATTGCTAAACACCAGTTATGTTATATGCAGTACGCTACACTAGGGTTTAGGTTTATTTGACTGGTTTAGTGTGTGCGCTTGTGTGTAGAAAATTATGTATGTAAAGGTTGTTTATTTTTGGATATGAAGAAGATCGAAATTTCTAGTTCGCTTCTATTGCACAGCACAAATTGTTTGTAATAAAAACAATTTACTGCAGTTTTCGCTTTCATTATAATTTTTTCTTGTTTTGTAATAAATGTTTTTGTAGTTCGTGTTTTTTTTTCCTTCCTTTCCCCATAATTACTTAAAATAATTTTTATTTTATAATTCTTGTGAATACATGATGTTGCATTGTGGACTATGTTTTAATTGAAACATCCTCGATTCTGCATGCTTCTGGTGTACATGAAACAATTTACATTTCTTTAAGAGTAACTCTCAAGACTCAGTGTCTCAATTAATTACTGATACTGTCCATTGTGTTGGCATTTCTGTGTAGAGATGTTTCTGTGGACAGCAGGGTTTTCTGTAACTGTTGGTTATTTCACTGCATACAAAAAAATACTCTCTGTCTCCCTCTCTCGCAATTGTCCAGTGTGTAAATAAAAAAGATTTGCTACGGGAAAATATTTGACACGAAATACTTAAAAACTGTCAAACTATTATTTGTACATGGGGCTGTGAAATTGTAAGAAAGATGTAAATTTACATATTATTGTGTATCTTGACATAGCAAGGTAGCAAATGCCCGCAGCAAGCTAGTTGAGAGCATGTGTATAAGTGCTGCTGATGATGATGATGATGATGATGACGTGTTGCACAGTTGATGGTGAGTTTAGTTTTAAAATGCAGTTTTATAATTTTGTTGTGTTATTTGTCATGAAAACTGTATGATTCTCAGTTCTGAAAACAAAGTAAAATGTCAAAAGTCTTGTCAGCAGTGCATGAAAAACTAGGAGACTGTAATTCTTTTGATTCAGGATAAAGTTGGACTTTTTGACAGTTCTAGGTGTTGTGCACAAGTGTTGTTAAATAAAACGACCAGTTTAACGCCTAACACATAAGCACATCTTTAATCTTTATCCCATATTACAATCCCATCTTGCACACAGCTTTACAACACGTTCACACTACTCTACCTTCTTTTGTCACATCCACTTTTTACTTTCTACCAACATAACAGAATTGTCATCCAACACCCTCCCCCAATTCTGCAGTTCAACA
>PNEQ01012838.1:5722-29503 GCA_003012365.1 Medauroidea extradentata
TATATATATATATATATATATATATATATATATATATATATATATATATATATATATATATATATATATATATATATATATATATATATATATATACATGAATGTTTCGCTGGTCACAGTGCTTTTTTTTTTAAGCAGACTGTGATCTTGGCATTAATTACGCCCATAGTTCTCGAAAATAAGCTGTAGCGATGCCAATAAAAGGCATAGTATTGTTAAATTTATGGCAAGGTAACCTGATCGATGATAACTGAGAATTTCATCATATTGTCACGTATAAATCACTCAACTTCAGAAGTATTTAGAATAGTTTTCAGGTTTACACACAGTATACACGTTTTTTAAAGCAATGTTTAGTTTACTGTTAAGATATTTCGATTTACAACCAACAAAACATTAAAAAAATATAAATAAAACAGTAAAAAAATTAACACGTTTGGCGTCACTGAATAGTTATTTTATGTGAGGGCATGTGTGTACGTGTTTAACGAACTTCTAAAGCCTAAACGTGCGAAAGAGTGTAAGGACGACACATCACGTACATCACGCCTCTTCCTAGCCTTTAGATGTAAGTCCCTGAATTGTCGTACAGTCTTCTAGCTGACAACTCGCATCTATGAGACATTCTGTGGTAACCCAATTATTTTTAGACGTAATATGTAGGTATGGAAAACGCTTATATATTTTAGAAGATCCTGCGCCATGATTTTCTTACTTACAAATCATCGCAAAAGCACCTGTTTTCTCCATTATTGGTTGATAGAAAATATGTTTTACGGAGAACTGGTGAACCTGAAAGGGCGTACACACGTGGACGTTCTTTGGATGCTATTCGGCAGCGCGCTGAGCAGTTTTGAATAATCTTGTAACGGCTGAAACTATTGAGACCAAGTCCGACTCATGCTTGTACCGTACTCGCCTCAGTTCCTCTAAGCGAAGGGCGTCCATCGTGTGGTTTAGGACTTATATTTAATGTTTAAAGTATACGGCTCACTATGCCTGTTTAAGTTGGTAAAATGAGAATAAATATGATTGTGGACATACGCCAAGGCATAAGTTATGTCGGCAAAAATCTTGTGTGTAGTGTAATAATAAAATCTACCACCAGGGGAATTCATACGGAATTCTTCTGGAATTATATTTTTTGACTGGTTTTATAGTCACACAGCACATAGATATTTGCCACCGTAACTTAAGAAACGGTGTATTTTCACAATCATACTCATTCTCATAAAGGCCTACTGCAGCATATTTTTGTATATCTAAAGTTGATAAAAGTCGCGAGCATAGTAGTATGATAATTAACGTCAGTTTCCCTAGTATTTTGCGCATTTTGCGGCGTCGTACTGTAAGAAGCACGTTTTGAACACGCTGAGATATAAGACGGTTGTAGCAACAGGACACTCGGATGAAAGAAACGATGGTGATTGACGTGATCTTTGCCGAAGTGGGGTCATTTTGTCAGGGCAGATTGTCAGAGTGCGCGTGAGACGTGAAGTGTCGATCAGACAATGGCGCGTACGTTTTCACGAACAGTCGATGTTGAAACAGACTGAGCCACTTCAGGCGTAAATGGCACAGCAACAATGGTCAATTGTAACAGTCTAACACGTTTTCATATGTTACGTCACGAGGTAATCACATCATTGTCGCAACAAAGAGCTCAACAGCAAATACAACTATTGATTCCCGTTGCCATTTAGGAATATTCTTTAGGTTGCTATAAATTTTACAGATTAAATGTATAAATCGTATAATATTACATAGAGTATAACGTGGTTGGCAGTTAAAACACAAAACAAACAAAATACTTTATTGAATTGACTAGTCAGGTTGCCGTAGTGAATTTAAAATTTAACATGCCAAGTTTAAAAAAAAAGTATTTAACTAATGTACTATATGAACTATTGACCAAGAAAATTAAATTGTATGTAATAGCCTAACACACACAAATTAATCGAACGTAAAAGTTGTAATTGCAAGGAAAATTCATTAATTTAAGATAGCGAAATATGGCATAACATAACCTGAGTTCGATTACTGTTGACTTTAAGACGTAAATTTTTGAACTTCATGAAATCTGCAAAGTGGTTGTTACAACTTAATTACATTAATATTTATTCTTATAAAAATTTAACTTTGCCCCAAATGTCCTCTCGAGATTAGTGTAAAATAAATACTGTAAATTACTAGGCCTCAAATAGCATAAAAGGGAGATTTATTTCTAGCTCATTTTGGTACAGTGACTGGACGTTGTACAAATTTACACTGATGGCCAACTTTGTACACATAAAGAATTAGCCTATCATCGCACAAAGTATTTCAGACGTCTTCCTGTGTGTGCCTGATGTATGTAACATTATTAAGGTTAGTTTCGATGTATAACACTGCTTTTATTTGGTTTTGTTAGCAAAGCGAATGGTGTCAGTTTATCTAGGATTTGGCTAAATTGTCCAAGCAATAAGAAGCCAGTGGGTTTTGCACTTCTGTGTTTTGACGTTAAATTTCATATGTTCTATAGAACTGTTTTATTCGGATAAATTTTCGATACGAAATCTGCTGAAAAAAAAGTGTTGCTCAAGTCAGCTGCATGTATGATACCTTATGAAGATACACACAAACCACTTAAGAGATGCCTACCAGGTCAAGGATTCAAACTGCTAATGCAAATTTTGCGCGCGAGCTCTAAAGCAGACTTTCACTTACTCATCACTTGCCTCTTCGCCTTTACGGGTAGGACGCTCAACTGACATGAAGTGTATCCATCAACAACTTGCTTAAACGTGACTTTTAAGTGGTGATGAAGTGTTTCGTAGCTGTACAATAAATGTAATGTTATGAACTACAATGAGTGATTTCAACTTACCTTGAAGATTTAGTATTGTACATTTAGCAGCTAAATATGTCTTAAAACACATATTTTTTTTTTTTTTAGCAATTCCACTTTCTCAGACAGCACACGTAAAACCAAAATGGAAAATGGAGACATGCCGCAGGGCGTGAAAGGATTTTTAAAGGCTACATGTAAGAAAACACAATGTCAGTACTTGGGGTAAATTTTAAGTAAACGCGATTTTACTCACGCTGTGCGTTATCTATCCAATTAGACTTTTCGGTAGCACGAAAATTATAATTGATATCAATCTAAACATAAACTCGAACCTTTCGATACATATTTTACAGCTCCTAACAAAAGTTTACGACCACTAGCTGTTTTAGCATATTAGGTCCCGAGTTGTAAACTTTTTTTAGTAATGTGTTTATAAATATTTTGTGACCAGTGTAGACTTTTACGCAATTGCGTATTCATTGATTATTAGGATATCGTATTTAGTTTTCATGATATGATTTTTTAAATTTGAGACATCTATTTTAAGTCATACATTTTAAGAGTGCGTGGTAGATAAATAGACGCTTTACTAAATCAATTGATTTCTACACTTTTTTCGAAGTCAATATGGATAATATACTCGATGATAATCCTAGATAATGGTTTTTGCCAACTTAATGAGTAAATATTTATCCCGAATTACTAACTCGTTACGCGTGATCTCTTGCGCCGCAGTTAAATGCACGAGGTTCCGGCGTCAGAGATTGTGCCTCAGGAGTTCGTAACACTGGAAACAATTTTGTTTAAAACGTTGGCTAAAACAATTGTCTAGGATTGCTATTGTTTAATTTTCGAAAATTAGCTTCAAGAAACCTACAGTAATTGATTAATGCTTTTAGCGTTGAATTATGTACCACGCCCTCTTAAGTAGAAAAAAAATCCTGGAATGTAAACTATCACATTAATTTTAATACCAATTTTTTTTTTCCAGTGTTGGGAAAAGTGGGAAATATTTACATAAATATAAAAACATAAAAAACGTATTAACAAGAATATAATTTTTTGCTATGTTGCACAGTGCAGGGGAATAGAGTAAGATATTGACACAAGCTTAAAAACGATTTGAAAAGAGTATCGATGAAACAGCGAGACTGCACGCGAGCCAGTCGATAGCTTAAACTTCACACGACAGATAACACTACATACACTAACTAACCTGTTAAGAATGTTTGCTCACAAGTGGAATTTTTTATTTCGCAGAAGAAGTGCGTGCACATTTTGAGTGTTTGTAAATCACGTAAATTGCGGTTTAAACGGTTTCGGAGTGTTTTAAATGGCAAATAATTGGTATGAAGCAATGCAGCAAGTCTCATAGAACAATAGCATCAAGATTATATGTATGTAAGAGCTTCGTAACGAATACAATAAAGAAGTTTGTAGGGGTGGGTGAAGTGGCGGATAAACCGCACTGTGGCCGGCATGATACGGCTTTGCGCGAAGACAAAGTAATTTTTAAAGTGAGGCGAAAACCAATCGTATGTTGTCTCTACCTAAAATAAAGAGGGAATTTGAAGATTCTACAACGGTAAAAGTTTCGACAGTAACAATTTCTCGTCGACTTAGAGATAATGAACTGTATGCCTATGTTCCTCTGAAGACCCACTGCTGAGTAATACACACAAGAGGAACCGCAGAATTTGGTGCAAGGGGAAATGGAACGTTGGGGGAAAGCTCATATTCTGCAACGAATCGAGATTTCTGCTCTACAGTTCACGAAAAGTGAAGGTTAGGAGGATAGTGAAGGATACATTTCACCCCGATTGTCTCGCACCAACTGTCCAAGGAAGGGGTGGCTCAGTCATTATCTGGAGTTGAACTTCGGCTGAAATTACCAGGATATTGAGATTCGTTGACGGCACCATGGATTCTCAAAAATACATTGAAACCATGCAGGAGAACATGCTGCCGTCCGCATAGAAACTGCATGGTGGGTATTTTGTTTATCAGCAAGATATCGCTCCTCGCCACACATCTGCTGTAACAAGGAGAAGGTTTCAAGAAAAGGAAATCACATAGTTGAACTGGCGTACTAGGAGCCAGGATCGAAATACGGTAGAAAATTTTTGGAACATCATCTGCCTTCGTGTTGCTGCCTACAGTCCAAAGTTGACCCTGTTGATTATTAAACGGTAACGTGCATAACAGCATCAATTTAAGAGTTTAAATATGTATTTTTAAACAGAATTTCTTTATGACTGATAACGTAAAAAATATTTTATATGATTTTTATGGAAATAACTATTTTGTGTTGTGCTTTCATTAAAACCTATGTAAAAATTATGAAGAGATTGTCAGAATTATTGGATGTTAGTTAATTTAACATCTTTCTAAGGTGATTAACAGTGTGTTATTAAATAATGTATGATTTTTGTTTACATCATGACTTTTGAATTTCAACTGTCAGCACATAGCTTGTGGAAAAGCTGCCTTGCAGACATCACAAAATATGTTTCTAGTGTTATGTAATATGGTTACATTAAACATAATAAAATGTCTCATCACAATATAAATGTTATTAGTTTGCTTTATGACGAACTTATTTCACTTATAAGGGTAGTCGTAAACTTTTGTTAGGTACTGTACTATAGATATTGTAGTTACTGCACATGTATTCTATGATATTAAGTTTTGTAATATCGAAATCTCCGTGAACGTCTAAAATTTTAACAACATGGAATATATATATAAATGGTATGTAGTATTAAAAACTTACGCCTCGTCGACTGCGAGGTCATTAGAGACGGCGACACACAACTAATGACACGAGCAATGAGAGGACTCGGCGCGGCCATGACGTTTGCTAAGAAACCATCCCAGCATTTGTCTGGAGCGATCTCGGGAAACAATATAAAACCGAAATATGGATGACCGGAGCCGATGATCGAACCCGGGTCCTGCCGAACGCGAGTCCAACATGTTGCCATTGCGCCAGCTTACTCGGTTTTTATACTTAATACTCGTCTGCAGTATAGGAACAATATAATTGACAACATCGAAACGAATGACAATATGATATTATTGTAATATTACATCCTTTTTACTACCTGGTAATAGAATCTCAAACGTTATGGAAATCGTTTATGATACTGAAATCGTTTATAGGCTTTTCACATATCATGCCAGTAGTACCGAGTTTTTTACTATACAAGTAACGTAAAATTTGGATACTTTGAATGCCGGGGTAACATTGGTCGATTCAAGTTATTTGTTTTGTGTCCATTTAAAGAAGATTTACGTAAGTTTCGGTAAGTACTTAAACCCTTAAGTTTGATTAATTCAGATAAAGTTAGGCATTTCTTCACCACATGACACCATATAAATATTTTGGGTCGCTAAATGATACCACTGAAGTCTAAGTATCCACATATGACGGCATAGTTTAGGTTCGATATTTAATATTTTTTAAAATAATTTTATTGCTAGACATGTCTACGTCTTAATTAATACACTGATGATAAAGACAATTTTAAACTGCTATTGCCAACATATTGTACAAAATTATACAAATATATTACAGACACATAAAAATTATAATAAATCTGTTACCGGCAGTATCAACACTTTTGGTTGTCATTCAAGTTATTGTATAAATAAACTACATTGAATAGAAATTATTTTCATATCTACTTTGTATTTGTCTGAGAAGACAACTAACTGCTATCTCCATAGAGAAAGCATTGGTGAGCAGTTGGTTGTCATTCGAAAGCCGTTTATAGATACGGCTCTGAAAGTGCACTTATTTGATGAACAAACTGTTATGAATACCAAGAACCTCGCCTGGTGGACAAGCTAGCGACGACGACAGTGCATTAGTTGCACAAGACAAGGGACTCAGCTAATCTCCCCACCTGTACTGAAGAAAGGAATATAACACTGTTTACTAGGGGAGACGAGGTCTGTCTCCTTCAAGCCTTCCAGCCGTCACCAGCTCGCCAGGATGGTCCTGGGTCGAGACCCATGACGTGCCGTCAGTCGATAGCCGATACATCCGCCATCAGTCTCCGGCATCATGATAACGGTGAGGACTAATGTGTCTACAGGTTACCCAACATTATAACACATCATAATGCAACGTAAACTCTTAATCAGTTGCTCCCCTTCAACCGAATTAATGTTGTGCAAACCTTGCAGTCACCTGTAATGTAGAGGAAACCCATAATAATTAGAATAACGTATTTCATCAAGCAGGAACCTATACACGAAATATTAACCACTACTGGTCTAAGTACAACGTGCCTATCTCTGGCTACAACCCTACCCATGCAACATACATGTAAAATGACCAAAATATCAGTAACAAAAGAAACTCGTAAAGGAACAAACACCTGTACATACGTTTCACCACTGACGTAATTGCCTGAAACATGTAAGGTATAATATATATCCTAAGACACGACGGTTCATAACGTCTCCCTAACTTGCTATATTGTGCACTATGCAAGGTACAACCAATCTGCTACTAAAATGTACAAAAATGTACTGTATGTAAAGGTAACATATATCTCAAAAATAAGAATTTTTTTTTGTATTTTAAAGCATTAAAATATTCCTATATATTAGGGGCACTGCCTACCTCATAGCTCTGGTGACAGGAAAAATAGGGTTTTACGTGTTAAATTATATATGGTGGGACTCAGTCATATTTGTGGTATGGCTTCCGAATAAAAAAACAGTTTATACCTAGAGAAAAGTAAAATATTGCTAAATGAATAAAATTGCAAGAAACGAAATTGTGAATAGCCGCTTTTGAGTGTTTTCATTGCGTGAAAATGTTTTTTTGCTCACTATTTTCAGGATACTGAAAAAATTGTGTAAAATATACTTTAGCAATTCGCGTGGCATAGAGATGAATAAAAAGTCAGTTGTGGCTAATATGTAGCTTCAACAGGTACTGAATGAAATCTAAAATAATTTAACATGATTGCTACAACGGTGGCTCTGAGGTATACAGCACCCTTAACTACGCAAATAGTTTAAACTTTATGATATCTTAGCACCATTCAGCGTGAGGAAGACGATGATGTTGTCACTGATCCGAAATTGTAATTGCAATATTTAAAAACAGCGCTGCAGTAACTTGTAGACAAGGGGAAGAAAAATGGTATGTGCGTGATTGTGCGTGGCATGTGCAGGGGAAAGTAAGAAGGCCCACTAGGCTAACTCAGTCTCGAAAACTGTAACACAGTTTGCCGGAGTCCGTCTCGAACGATCTTGACAACGGTTCTACGATTAAGACCGGCATCCTTGTATAAAACAAAGTTGACATCGTTAACATTTAATCGAAATTATAGTACATGGGAATAATATATAAAACTATCGCAAATGCGTTATTACACGCAAATGTATTAATTATCTTTCCACAGTAATTCTTAACACCGATGGTCGTGGACATATGAAAACGTTGAACAGTCGTAAGACCAAGGCGGCCTCTTTAATTAGGAAAACTATACAAAAATTAATGCAATATTATCCGAAGGATTTGCCTCCTCCAAGTAAAGTAGATTAGAAATATAATGATGTTCATATTCAAACCAATCAGTAAGTGTTCTTGGATGCACATAAACGTAAATGCAGTTTTTTTCTCATCTATCTTCATGAAGTGATTTATTTTTATTTCTGTGCAGAAGAATCGTGACAAAACGGAGTTTGGTAGGCCCGTGGAAGGTGCGCTTCTGTTTACCCGCCATTCTGTGTTGTGGTTGAACCGGAATTAAGGCTGGAGAGGTCCTAGACATTCCGCTACCGTGCAGGCCCGTTTAGTCACCGGCGGCTCTCCAATAGTTTGTGACAAGTTTTGGCGGAGAGGGGAGAACATTTTTTTTTTCGGTCGGCTACGCGCTCTGCCGAACTCGACAACGTGACAAATGGCATCGATTCGTTCCTTTTTCGGGCGCTCGTACTCATGGCACCGTGATGAAACCGTTCCGACCAGGGAGGACTTCAAGCCGCCCCTCCCGCCGCTACTTTGCGTCTCACAGACGCACACGCGAGACTCTTCCAAGGACGATTATGTTTGATTCCAGTGCAGTGAACCCTTGATCACTAAGCTCTTGTCACCTTCGTGAAGTAGTGTGCATTTAATTAATTCAGATCTATGGCTCGTGAAGGACAAGTGGCCCTTGTCCTTTGCCGAAGAGAACATTGTAGAGGGTATATGTGCCCTTGCTGCGTATTCGAACAGCGACATTTGTGACGTCTCGTCCGGGATGCCCTTTGATAAGGTTTGAAAAATGGCAAGGGCGCTAAGGTGGTCAAGTCAACAGAGATTTTCAGTAAACGTCTGGGCTGTAATAGTAATTAACTGTTTGATACCACAATTTATATTGCCACCATGCCTTAACACTGTAGTTTATCAGGGATTCCTGCGCGAGGTTTTAGCAGGCCTGTTCGAGGACGCCAGTCTGGATATTCAAGCGGCTATGTGGTTCCATTGTGATGGTACGGTAGATACTGCACTAAGTACAGCATTTTCCCTACTACATGCGTCTGTGAATGCTTATTATCATTTTTGACATTCCATACTCAAAATCTTCATGCACTACACCTTTTAAAACGGTTAGATAATACTCATTAATTACTTCCACATTATATGACAGTGGTAGGAAGATAAGAAATAATACAATTGTCCTTTTATTCCTTAATATGTCAGATAATATGGAAGTAATTTATTATCCAACAATGTGTAGCAGCCTAACATTTAGAGCACGGAATGTTAACAAATTTTATATGCCTTCAGGAGTTTATGTAGTAGGGAAAATACTGTAAAGATGGCAGTGCACCGCCTACCATGATATTAAAAAAAATATTGTATGAACGCTATCAATAGAGACATGCAAAATTCGCGTTATTTTCTGACAGCTGACTAGACTCCAAGTGACTATAGACTAGTTCGACGTCTCCCGCTGGCCGATATTGTCGTGACTTGCCTCGGAAAAATGCTTACACGGTAGAGAGGCCAATCTCTGTAAAGACGTAACACAAGTGAATTACGACAAATAAAAGTTCGTGGCCAATTGAATCGCAGATTATGCTCTGTTATGTATAGGAAAGTGAAGTTTAGTCTGCTACCAAATGATAACGCGAATTTTGCATGTCTCTAGCTATCAAATATACGAGAACACTTCAATTACCCAACGTTGGCAACATAATAAAACTTCTGCTAACATAGAACTTGATGAAATACAATCAGCAACATTAATACTGGCATGCTATTTGTAAATATTGACGGTATTATGTCCCTGAGATGAATACAGTGATACAGTTCTTGAAACGGGTCAATTTTTTAAATTTTCGTTGTTTTAGCAAAACAAACTCTTTTCATATTTTAAATCTTTTTTACTGGAGGGTAAATTAAATGAAGTAAATTACTGTATATTTGTTGTATGGTACTATAATTGTACTGACTCCTCTGTCCGGTAATTCATTCAACACTCGCCAAGTTTCAGAACGTGTATTTTTGCAAATAGCTTTAAAGTGTTGCACAAATTACCCACAACACCACAGCGAAATATAATGACTGCAGTAAATCATCATTTCAAAATAAAAACTTACCGCGTCGTAAATCATACTGGAAAAGAACATCAATTTCGCGTAACAAAATCAGAAATCAGTAATTACTACTTGGCGGAACATAAATTATTACAGAATGTAACAGAAACTTCAAGAGTATGCGCAATAATTTATCATGGCGTAAAGTAGCAATGTATGATACGTTTAGCACATGACAGAGGCTGTCAATTTTTATAAATGACCTAAAACACGCTAAACCGGATTGCTGTATGCACGTAGAGAACTTTAAGTTCGTAGTGAATGAGAGCAGACTAAACTACACAAAAAATTTATATAATTTTTTGAAGATAGTCGTATTTAAGGATTACATAATGGGAATTTCATGTTCCATTGGTAGAGACCTGAAATACATATTCGTGAGTTCACTAACTTGTATTCTATCCTCCAAAAATATCAGTGTATTTCAACATACATTGTGTTTTTACTGGCTAATGCTGACGCACTGCTACCACGAGATTGTGCGTTCATGTATTTACCTTATTAGTATTGGTTCGGTGACCTTCAACTAAGGCAAGAGGCAATTCCATAAGTGACACAACTACAGTTGTTTGTGTCCTAGCTTGTGCCCAAAACAAAACGTGAATTTTTCAGTTATCTATTCATTGGCTATAGTAAAGACCAGTACAATTGATTTATATCTAGTAGTGTAGTGCTTTCAGAGGTGGACTGAGTTGACAACAAGACATAAATTCATTGTAACTTCTGTACTACAGCGCACAAATGTTTCATGTAACTATTGATAATTTGTCACTGCATAGCATTTAAGTTGTGAACTGTATGTAAGAAATGGTATAATAGGCTTTCGTTGTTATGTGGGGGATACATTGTTACCACAGATATTTCAGTTAGCGATGATGGCCACATATTCACACTATTCACACAATCCGCAGTAAACGCACACACGAAATACCGATGCACAGTTAGAGCCGCATTTGTGCACTATGCAGACATCATCGGACTTCAGGTCGATAATGCGCATCAGTTGCACTAGGTTGTAGTTGTAGATCATACTGGACGCCATATTGGTGACAAACGTCAGCCACGATTTTATGGCGAAAATACTTTTTTACACCATTTGGTTTCAATGCCTTATGTGCACATCTTCATCTCTGCTTTATGGCCAGTTATTGGATGTTTTAACTCTTACTTGTATTGGGGTCCTACTTACGAATCACAGACGTATGGTATCATAATTAACTTCTTTTGATTGGTGCAGTCAAATGAGAAACGAGTATGAACAAAGACACGCTGCCAATAAACACGAAGTACAGTTACCCGCTGTGCGCGTACGGCATTGGAATAAAATGACGCAAACATCTCATATTTACCGAGAGACTTGTGACTCTATAGTTTAGGTTAACCTTCGAGTAAAAAAAGTTAACACAATGGTGGTTACTAAGACACGGCAATTTAATATTAAAATGCTGAATATTAAGGTGTAGTGCGAAGAGACAGCCTACATAATTAGGCAAGTTTCCCCGCAGTTTTCTTTTTATTATGAAATGTTCCGTCACACGCGGTAAATCCTGAGAGCGTGATGTAATGTGTAACAGAATGGCATTGGGAAAATTTCATTAATTTGTAACGGTAGAGTAACGTATTACAAACTGTCGTCAATGAAACTTTAAATTGGAAATAGACTATAAAAAAAATACTTTACTAGAGTATTTCAAAGTGCACGATGGTTTTGTTCAGTAACTGGAATTTCCTTCGTCTGTTGAATGACTTCATATTGAGGACAATTATAAAATATTTGTAAATATATTATGTCTTCATTGCGTTTGTAGCTATCAAACGAATGAATATAGAGGTTTCACTATCTTTATTCGAATTCGATTGATTTTTCAAAAACCTTTCGGAAAAAACAACGCTTCGAAATAATTCAAAAGATATTTTGAAGCACTTTTAAATTGTAAAAGTTAAATGGAAAGTAATTCGCTGAAGTTCACTTGTAAAAAAATACAGAGATGATTATAGCTAAAAGTTAGAAAGAAATCAGCTACACAATTTTTGAAGTGTAACATTTTTATTAACTTCTATTCCTTTAATATTGTTTCAAAAACTAGTTTTCAATCTATAAATATAATTGTTCTAAGTATCTTAAATGGCTAAACCGTTTGAAAAATTTGAATTAATTAATTTATTGAAATATTTATTTATTTTACTTATACGACGTCAGTACTTGTACATTTACAAAGCAGCAACAGTTTATCCAAGGAACAAAATATATGATAGTGCACACTAAAGATATGCACTATCTGTTGGATTGGAAGGATTGGTGATGACACGCCTCTTGAGAAAACAATTTTGCGTCTACTGTTACGAGTAAGGTAGCGTGAGACATCTGGGAATTTAAAAACGTTTTTCACCACGTTGCATAGTTATATCAAGACAGTAAATAATATGGTTTTAGCTAATTACGTAACAAAACGTTTTTGTCAATTTACGGTTTTTGTTGAAACCTTTCATGTCTTTGAAAAAAATAGCGATACAGCGAAGAACACAAAAAAAATCTGCCACATAGATTTGTGACATTTGTTCTTGTTTAGGTTTAGAAAAAAAAATCGCTTAGACAGTATTAATATGGGGTCATGACCTTAGCATAATAGCATATTTAATGATTGGACGATATTAGTAGTGGTTTTGTTCAGAAGGTTTAACATACTGGCCGACAGAATCACAACGAGATTTATTTAGTTTACAGTTACAGAGTAATTTTAAGGGTTCATAATTCAAATTAATAATTCGGCTAATATATTATTGATTACATTAGCAAAGAATCGAGATATGCACAATAAACAAAGTAAAACTCCAATCCAGCAGCTGCAGACAACGGGACCACAATCTGATGTTGCTCGGCGTTCTTGGAACGCCACTCACTTCGTCCTTAGACCCCTCATTAACTCAGAACACCAGCGGTACATCTGGCGAACTATCCATCGACTATTGTCCGTACATGATAGTTCCAGAGCTGTTTCATCGCCTGATATGTCCGCCTTTCTACTGGCCGGGGATTCCCTTCAACAACCTTCAAACAATACAATACCTGTGATGTGCTACCATTCATTATTTAAGAAAATATGTACCCGAAATTCTATAATCAGCGTGGAACCTTCAGTTATATCGTACACCCATTATACAATACCTTAATGCAAAATGTACACGGAAATACACACGTATATATTTCGTCTCAATACACGGGTCAAGGAATTAAAAGGGTTTAAATCTCATCATCGTATCTCCGGTTCAAAATAATAAGTTTCCTTCTTATATTAGCAAACACCGTTACATTTTATGTTTGTATTGTTTAAATTAGGGATTAATTTCTATTAGAAAAGTAAATATTAGCGAAAACGTTTTGCGATTACAAGTCATTTACTGCATTGGAGTGCCTTTTATACACGTAAAATGAATTCACACAAATTTCTTGACTGTGATTACGAATGTTCAGAGTTGTAGTAAAGCAGTTAAAAACTTAAAATTCTCAGAGAGAGAGAGTTGCGTCAAATTAGAAGAATTAATTTTTAATTAATCTATATCTATAGTTCTGATCTTTTTTTATAATACCAGCATCAGTACGTTACGGATGTGCTAGATCAGTAACGTCTAGATCGATGTACACTGTAATAAAATAATTTGTAAATTTAGTACACCGATATATAGGAGTATTAAGAAAGTAGCTACGGTTTGATTGTTTCCTATACAAAAGTTGTAGCGTTCCGATATATATATGTGTATATAGACACATAGGATCCAGTCAAATGTAACCCGAAGTTACTAGGCTTGTATAGTAACAATGTTGATAATACACTATATTTACAAGTAGAAGCATGGTAAGCGTGCCACTCTATGCATGGATTAAAGCTTCCAAAACTATTTAGGAAGTTTTTACGATATATTGCGAACAACATACAGTATGCCTGAATTATTTCAAATGCACTTGAATGACGCGATAATTTTCAATAGCGTACCGGGGGCAAATACCTGATGAAAAGGCATTACACCCCAAGAGCACACTTCTGACTGGCCGCCTGTACGCATCTGAAGGATGAATTGAAAACGAGGCTCTACGATGGAGAAGCGAAGGAATGCGAAAGGCAAGGGGAATAGGAGAACTCCGAGTAGACGCACCAGCCAACAGCACGCCAAGCCCACCCACGTTCCTCAAGGATGTTTACAAGGTAATAATTAATAATTTTAAATTTGTACTACATAGCGTTAGTTTTATGAACGTTACTTGTGTCTAAATTTCCTACTTGTGAAAACATTTTAGCTCTCATAGTATTCTCATAAGCAGTATGTCAAAAGTCAAACTTTGCAAGTTATGGGAACAGAGAAATAACAAAAACCAACTATTTACTTGAGTGTAGTAATTTACTCTCAATAAAATATATTATGGGCCATATACTAAAATATTTAAATGCACACAACAAAGTGTTTCTGTATCTTTTAAAAAATGGCTATAAATGAAGAAACTTGTCATAAATTAAACATTGTGTCAAAGTTCAAACGGGTTTCATTGTGTGCTTTTAAATCTTTTAGCATTCCACGTAATATCTACCTTCACTGTAAATTTGTTTTATTCGAGTAAGTGCGTTGGTTATTGTTACTTCTATGTTCCCGTAACTTGCAAATTCTTACCATAACATGCCGCAGCGGGAAAACTATGAAATCGAAATAAATTTCTACAAGTAAAAAATATAGTCACAAGTAACGTCTGTTAAACAAACAATATGCCGTACAAGTATTTCATTATGAGCTTTTTCCACGTGAACGCCCTTAACCGTGGACGTTCGAGGACCAACCTAGGCGGAAATTGAACAATTGCCTTGGGGGTATGCGAGTGCTCTAGTCACTGTGCCTACCGACCTAAGAAGCGTTACAAGCAAGCTTGCAAGGTATTACCAACAGAAAATGAAGAGGGATTTCAAGACGCGAAGAACAGCTCTCCCTGTAGCCTCCTGATTGAAACTGCGGACAGTGAAGTATCACTACGGCGAAGTAGTGCTGTACGTTCTGGACCACTACGGCGCTTCGACGAGCACACGGCCGCGGACAACCGATAATAAAGTTTTCAAAGACGTCATTAATAACCCCGGCGTGTACTCGGTGAGCTTGTTTCCCGCAGCCAGCCGGTCATAACAATTTCTCTCTCTCCCTCTCTCTTCCTCTCATCGTCCAGCCGTGCTCGCCATCCCCAGTCGTCGCGGTATCGCAATCAATCAGCCTTCAGCTGCGACCCCAGGCGGCGCTGAGCGGGATCACGGATCACGGACGCAGTGGGGCCGGAGCCGGTAGCTGTTCGGGGCCGTCCTTCCTGCTAGACACCAACCACCCCCTCCCCTCCGTTCACATCTTCATACACCTCAGCCTCCTTTCCCCAAGGATAATGCGACCACATTCCAGCGACAGACGTGCGCGTGCCTCCTTGTGCGGTGTACAAGGTGTGGGTGGGTTGCATACTCCAATACTTCGTAGGAGCCGTGGGATTTATTCACTTATTTCCATTCAGAAAACAAGCTTCCGTGTAACCTACAGGCTACGGTAAAGCGAGTACTTTTTCACGTTATTCCAACAGGTGCTTATAGACGGTTCGCAAAAAAGTGAGCATTTTTGAAGTCCTAGTTACTTATTTTCCTTTCAGTTAGTTTATAGTCTACTACCTCATTTTAATAAAAGCAAAGCTCCCTAAGTAACAAACATAGCGTAGGCCTATAGATTCCATTGCAGAAGATTTATGCACGTCTCTTGGTTTAATGCCGTTAGGCTTAGCGAGGAACGTCTTACAAACTATATAACCCAAGTAAACGACACAAACATTCATGCTCGTGATGGGATTCGAAACCAGGATCTCTAGCACCGTAAGCCGGCATGCTACCGACAACGCTACGGAGGCCAGCTGTATAGATTGTACTGAAACTTTAACGAATCGTGTCACAATAAACAATACTTTTTTGAATAATTATTCTAGGCAAGTGGTTGTCAAAGTGATCACTTAATCCTAAACCACCAATACCTGACTAAATGAATTAATTCCGGGCTCAGATGGTAAATTTTGAAAGCGATGTAACATCTGTGGACACTATATTTATTGGTCACATTGCAATGTTTATATTAACAGCGGCAAAAACTTTTTAATGGAACCAATTAATAAAAAGAAACATAACATTAAAATTGTGAAAAGTCTAAACTTCATCGTTAATTTCTTGCTCATGATAAATTCAGGTTGTTTTATGTTTAGTGTTTTGTTAAGAATTCTATTTAAACAGGCTCTGCTGTATACTTCTTACCAGTTACTGCCTTAATCATTTCGTTTCTCACGACATTTAAGGAATAAAGAATGTACTGTATGATTGCACAATGCAAGATAAATGCAGTTACTGTGATTGTACGTATTGTAGGTGGTCGTATTGCTCACATGTACTGAATACGACTTACGTATATGCGGTTGACATTTCGTACTGTGCTTGCATGTGAATGCAGTGGACGAAGGGGATTTGGCACATTTTCATGGAAAACTTTAATTTTCTCTGCAGAAACACATTAAAGTGTTTATTTAAAAATTTTCTGCTTGTTCAGCTTGCGTTATAGAAATCCTGCTCTGCAGCAAAGAAAAGCTTTAAAACGTGTATTTGACCACACCAATAATTTATTTAGGTTTTCTTTGTGGACAATTGTAGGAAAGAAATATTATTTTTATATAAAGCTGGCATAAAACCATTACAACTAAATATACCATACATATTACTACTGAACACTTTTTATAGCAACACAATTTTAATACTATTACTTTATATTTAAACAGCAATTAAATTTGCGGCAGAGTTACTGTACAATTCCGATATTAATAAATGTACCTAAAATATATTTAAGATAATTTCTCAAAAATTTTGACAGTAATATACATTTATTTACACCCTAATTTATTCATAGCAGTAAAACATAGTTGTTTTAGATATTTGTACCTAAATTATACTAAATTTTTTATTAATAAATATGCCTAAATCACTCAGAATATCTCCTTTGCAGGTGAAGTGTGCATTATTTTGTAAAAAGCATATATACAACTATACAGTTTATAGCTATACACAATATAGAATGTTTTAAAGCATTGTGCTAAGTTCTTTGGACTATTGTTAGTAAAAGTACCGAAAACAGTCTCAAGTATGCCACTTTTGCTCGCTGGCTACGATTGGGCTTGTCCTGACCTTCCCGTCTCAGACCGACAGCGTGATCTATGTCGTAGGCTTTACGTCTCTACGACAACAATGTCATTAGATACGGTGACACACCTACACACAGTGACAAGAACCAGGAGAGGAGTCAGCAACGGTCTTTGTTAAGGAACTACTCCTGGATTCACCTGGAAACATGGATACAACCCGGTTTCTCCCGAATTGGAGTCCAGCGTGTTTGCGTTGTGTCACCTCGCTCGGTCTATGACGTCAGGTTCTTGAGGTGAAGTCAACTGACCAGTTACGTCATATATGGAGTTCGAACAGATCAGAATGCACAATCTGCGTGTGACGTTGCTTATGCTATACTCCAACAAGAACTCGTGGAGGAACGAAACAGCAGGAAAAAATGTTGGGAAAATATTTGTGTTTGTAAACCAGCACAAGAAATATCTTGACTCGACTGGCGTTCACTTACGTTATTTTAGTGTATCTCGTTCCGTATGACTTGATAATGAAAAAAATAATAATTACGATTGAGGCGGAACAGCCGAGCGATAAAGAGCAGGTTGTATGGACTTGCATTCAGGGAGGTACGAGTTCGATCCTCGGTCCAGCCTCCCCTGATTTCGGTTTTCCAGGTTTATCCTTGGTCATTCTCGGCAAATGCTGGGATGGTACCTTAATACATCTCTGGTCGAATTATTTCCATTTCTTTACTCCAATGTCTCGTGCTGTTTTCTGACACTTAAAATAAAATAAATTAATTAAATGACACTAAATACTAACCCCAGGTGGGGAAGTGGTCATATAACTCGCCTCGCCTTGGAGTTACTCCGTGTCCTCATTCCGTCATTCCGTCCTTGCTTCATACTTGTCTCAAAACACCGTCACAAGTATACAAAACTTTGCTGATAAGCGATGACTAAAATCTCTACACCACTAACTGTTTACCTCAGACAAGGCAATTACTATAGTACCACATTACTTCTTTAAATTGATCAGTCAGCTCAGACAGATAACACGGTCAGACAGCTCTTCCAAACCTACCTATACTTATGGCGTTAACTGTGTGACCCGGAGTGATTTGTTTGCTTGACAACCCTTCAACAATCAAAATTGTTGCTTTTATGATTAGCTCATAAATTTTCTGCTTTGGTACACAAGTCTTACTTGTTAAATCATAAGACAAATAATTCATTACTCAAAAATTTGTTCCAATATATTAATATAATGCATTTATTTTAAAAATTGTAATCTGAAAATTAAAATTATGTTTGGAAAATTACTTTTAAAACCTGACAGCATTGTAAATTACTAAGTTCTATTACTTTATTCGCAGATAATAGAATATTGAACAATAACATATGTTACGCTATAGTCAAAACACACACGTAACCAAATTTCTTGAGACATTCGGTTTTAAGATTACGTTTTTAATCACATTTTTCACAAGATTAATCCTTATGACATTGTAAGTGAACAAAGCCTCAGATATAAAATAAATGTATCTGGGACCTTTGGTCATATCAACAAATGCTTGAGCTAATATGGAACTTGTTTTAAGTTACGACTTAAAATGTTTAATTTGTTTAAAACTCATGAGATATTTGAATCCTCGTTGCAAAGGGACTTGACTATAAGAATGTATGGGTTTGTGAACATACACGATTGCTTTTAATCTGTTAATAAAAAAAAATGTTTAATGTTTTACAGGTTTTATCAACAAATCACAAGTATTGGTCTATGTTCACAGACCCATTCATTCTTGTTTATATTTCATGTTTACACAGTAACATCACACATAATTGTTATTTATTAGCCTACTTTCCGAAGGAAAAAGAAGGATTATATGATCACCTTTCTTGCTGTATGTGTCTCCCCTCCCCCACCCTCCTTAAGAATCTTTTGAACTAGTGGACCGAATTTCATCAAACTTGGTACACACATATAACATACAAAGTTGACTCGTCTTTTGTGTATTCGTTCATTCTTTGTGAATATTTCTAAATGGCGGCAATTAATATATTTTGGCATAGTATCACATATCTTAGGAAATTTTTTTCAGAATTTCACCAAACTTGGTACACATATACTTCATACAAAGCTGACTTGAATATTGTGTATTTAGTTATTTCTGTGTTCATATTTTCAAAACGGCGGCTATTTTTATATTTTTTACATATTATTCCATAACTTAGGAAATATTTTTTTCAGAATTGCACCAAACTTGGTGCACATATTCTACATATAAAGCCGACTTGACTTTTGTGGATTTCGTTCATCCTGTACTCATATTTTCACAATGGCGGACATTTTTATATTCTTAGCATACTATAAGATATCTTAGGAAATATTATTCAGAATTTCATCAAATTTGGTACACATATATTACATACAAACCTGACTTGACTTTTGTATATTTCGTTCATTCATTTGTAATATTTTGAAAACAGCGGCTGTTTTTTATTCATATGTATGATAGAAAGACAACTAAAAAAATTATCCCCAATTTATTAAACTGGTTACTCGCATATTACTTAGCAAACTGACTTATCTTTAGTGTATATCGCGTATCATACGTCTAAATCAATATTATCTTTTAATATTCCATATATTACGTACACGATTTGAACTTTCAGGATTAATTTGCACCCACTTTGAGGAAAGTAGGCTTTTCAGTTATGCTGGTAACTTCTTGTTTTAATTGCGTTATTATCAAGTGTCTGTTCAAATCACGACATGAGATGTTGATTTATTATTATAGATTTTGAAGATTTCTTTACTTTTAGGTGTAAGAACAAGTTACTTAATTTAATAAATTCATAAATGGAACACGAAAATTAACCATGTCTTTTACTTACTTGCATTGTGCTTTGTCGACAGGAAATAGTATTTGCACAAAAAATCCGTAAAAATCTGTAAAATGACAATATGTAATGATTGCTGATTGTGACTTGTAAAGGAGGAAAAAGAGAAAAACACAGAAGGACTTCGACAAACAATATTGTCAACATATTATATGGCTATCATTAAATTGATTTATTTATTAAACTCTATTATATATATTCCTAAAAACCTTGCGTGGATTATTATCAATACATTTTGCTAACTAAATGCCAGACCAAGATATTTTCACCTGATTATAGAGAAAATCATAAATTTTTTCCACTAACGCCGCCATGATTCACTTGTGTGATAATGTCACAGAAATTCATTTTCTCGCTTCACTCATAGGACATTTCTCCAACGACGCAGCCAAAAAAGTAACAGCGAACACTTCTGAAGAGGGCGTGGTACATAATTCAACGCTAAACGCATTAATCTATAACTGTAGGTTTCTTGAAGCCAATTTGCGAAAATTAAACAATAGCAATCCTAGACAATAGTTTTAGCCAACGTTTTAAACAAAATTGTTTCCTGCGTTACGACCTTCTGAGGCACAATCTCTGATGCCGGAACCTCGTGAATTTAACTGCGACGCAAGAGATCACGCGTAACGAATTAGTAATGCTGGATAAATATTTACTCATTAAGTTGACAAATACCATTATCCAGGATTGTCATTGAGTATTTTATCCATATTGGCTTCGAAAAAAGCGTAAAAATCAATTGATGTTTTCAGCGTTTATTTATCTACCACGTACTTTTAAAGTCGTTAAAATTTATCCTAAAAGAAATTTCCATAACATTTTGAAAATCACCCAATAATGTTAAAACGTACTGTAAAATTTAAAAAAATTTAAACATATTAAAGTTCTAATTTAGAAGTTAATTACGTTGCGCGTCAGTTTCAAAACTGAAATTAATCCGCCAGTGTAAGCCACAGAACTGTACACATAAACTCTAGTCTCCGAGTGCTTATAAATTACGGTACACGTAGCAAGATGGCAACCCTGGATACATCACGCGATGATTGGAGCACTAATGCCAACCTTACCGATCGCGCTGTGTTGTCGGCACCGTTGATGTATCTAAGAGGCAGACCGGTAGTTCACGACGGGCGCTTGCCACTGCTACGGCCGCTGCGGAAACGAAGATGAAATGGGATGCCAATCGTTGCAGGGGCGACGTGACGGCTGGCACCCGGGGGCTGCCAACTGCTTGATTAACTGGTCCTTTGTTCGGCGGGCGGCTAACGAGCTGGACTGCCGACTGGCAGGCCGCGGGACGCGTAACTGCGCCCAAGTGGCGGACCTCCTTCGTTAGTGAACGTCTCTCAGGCCGCTAGGCCACTTCCTTGCACGTCCCATCAGTCCCCTAGGCATCCTCACCATGTTGGGCGGTCACTATTTACTCCGTTTATATATATATATATATATATATAGCCTATATATGTATGTACATATACACATACATGAATACACACACACACACACACACATATATATGTACACGATATCTGTTTCCGTTTAAAAATGTAATAAATATCCTAGATATCTGCTTCTGTTTATAAATGTAATACTGTATATATATATATATATATATATATATATATATATATATATATATATATATATATATATATATATATATATATATATATATATATATAGTATTACATTTCTACATGGAAGCAGATATCTTTGAACTATCGTCGCAAGGATAAATTGAAAATTGTTTTTACACTGTAGCCTAGTTAAAAGAAAACTGATTTTCTAATTTTCGACTCAATTAAACAATTATTCTTAAGTCGATAGTTAGCTAAAATTATACAATTTGTCGCTTTTAAAATTAGGCTACACGGTAAAAGCAATTTTCTGCCATCTACGTCACTGTTAAGCTTTAACGATATCTGCTTCCGTTTAGAATTTGAAGCTAATGTTTGAAAAAAAAAAGTGTACATAGATACAGTTCACCTTGAATGCACCGTAATATGGAGTGACTCGGGACACGTGGGTAGCTTGGGTCTTTAAAAAAAAATGCTTTCCTCATATATGACAGCAATGAGAAAGAAATATATTCCAAATTATGAATGTTGGCATGAAGTTGTACTGACAGAGTTTATTTGCTTGGACATACTACATTGCGAAATAAATGACTGTCAAAAGAAAACTAAAAATAAGACAAGAAAACATAAAAAAGCAGAGAATGCTTTAGTCATCAGGATACATACACTACATGAAATTCCAAAACTGGAATCTGGTCAGATAAAACATGGAACAAAACAGAAAATAATAGAAACAACAAAAATTTAAAAAAGAAACCTAAGTTAGCATGCTTATTTATGTTTTCTTGTCTTATTTTTACATTTCTTCTGACATTTATTTCGCAATGGATTATGTCCAAGCAAATATATGCAATCATGCACTCCAATAACACAGTTCTTTCAAAGATCATGAAGTTATATTAGTATTCACACTCCCAGTTTACACACATCTCTATATATATAAAAATGAAAGCTGACTGATTGACTGACTAACTGACTGACATATCAAACTGCAGCCCAAACCACTGGACCTAGAATCGTGAAATTTTTTGTGGGGGTTCCCCTCAGATCGTAGGCGAGCACTAAGAAGGGATTTTTCGAAATTCGACCTCTAAGGGGATGAAAAGTGGTGAAATGTGTTTCCGAAGAAACGTCGATAGAGCTCAAACCCGACGGCCAATCATCGTGATTTTTACTTTAATAGGACACTCGTAAAAATGCATATTAGCCAATTTAAGGATTTTTCGAAGTTCAACATTTAAGGGGCTGAAAAGACCTTAAATGTGTTTCCAATCAACTATCGATACCTATCGAACCCTTCGGGATAGAGAGTTGATATTCACTTCAATATATTGCTTACGTAAATACCCAAAAAGTAGTTTTAGCTTTTTTTGAAATTCAACCCCCAGGCAGTAAAAAGGGGCAAAATGTGGTTTTTATGAATCGACTTTATCTTTGAAACACAATTGGCTATCGTCGTGATTTTAACATTAATTGGTTACTTTTACAAATGTCTATTGCAGGACTCAAAATCGTTTCGAAATTCTTTATTTAAAGGGGTGAAAATACGTGAAATGTGTTTTCGATTATCCTTCCATATCTATCGAATCAATCGAGATATCGAAGTACTCTTTGCTTTAAATTGGTGCTTTTGTAAATATCCCAAGTACCATTTAAAATATATTTTCCGAATTCGGCCCTAAACTGGTTAAAAATGG
>PNEQ01012839.1:0-17139 GCA_003012365.1 Medauroidea extradentata
ATTTCATAAATTGATAAAAAATACGTTTTGATAAATTGTTTATCTTAGCGGAAAGGAAGTGGGCGGAGTTTAGTCCGACCGCCGTAACATCAGCGCCAATAAAACACAATATTCTCGGTAACTTGGTGAACTACAGCCAAACAACAAGGGGGTCAAATATCCAGGCGAGTGTCCAGACCTGTTCTTCTACGACCGTGGCATTAATCTATAACTGGAGGTTTCTTGAAGCCAGTTTTCGAAAATTAAACAATAGCAATCCTAGACAATAGTTTTAGCCAATGTTTTAAACGAAATAGTTTCCAGTGTTACGAACTTCTAAGGCACAATCTCTGACGCCGGAACCTCGTGCATTTAACTGCGGCGCAAGAGATCACGCGTAACTAATTAGTAATTCAGGATAAATATTTACTCATAAAGTTGGCAAATACCATTAGCTAGGATTGTCATTGAGTATTTAGCTTCGAAGAAAGCGTAGAACTCAATTGATATTTTCAGCGTTTATTTATCTATACGCACTCTAAAGGCAATCAATCAAGTTGGAGAAATTTTTCTTTTACCAAAATCAGTGGTTCTGTCACTATGTGGTGAGTAGTTAATAAATTACATAAGAGACAATGGACATGTTTAATAATAACCATAGGAGCGTCAGACAAAGTGTTATATACTTCAAAGGTCTCGGTGTTTTATTATTTAGAGGAGCATAAATTAGATTAGATGTCATATAATCCGTTTGGTAGTTTTGTTAAATATGTTTTTCTTTCACGACAGCTAATGTTTACAAGACACGAAATTGTACAGTTAGACTTCTATATAAGTCATATAGTTAACGAAAATTTCGTTTGGTACATAATTAGCTAAAAAAGTAGTATTCACTGTCTTGATAAAATCAGCCATTGCGATATCAATTTTAAGCGGAACTGACGAACGGGTTTTCGATATCTGCTGGCTTTAAGGGGAAAAATCAGTGGGAAATTACATCCATTCAGTAAATATTCATCCGATTCCACTTTCTGAGTGTGCTGCACCCCACCAAATACCAACCACAATCACGGGTTCGAATCCAAGTAAGGGCATTTCAGATAAATGTTTATATACAGTGGTAAGGGTATAACAATTCAATTAAATGTTGTTGAACTCAAGTGCAACAAAAATTGTCATTCGGGTGAAATGCTAACAGACTCGTGCAACGAATTTTTCGAAATGAGGGGGGGGGGTGGGGCGAATCTCGGAACAAAAGTTTCCGATCGTCCCTCGCTCATGAATAATACTCCGTGGCCTGATGCATGGGCGATTGGGTTTGGGAAGGGAAAAAAGGAGGGACAGGGAAGGCCGCATCTAAATCAAACTAGTATCTGGGAGTTTTCTCGTGTCCCCAGTGGCCTTTCACGATACCACTGAGCTACCGGGCGAGGCTTTGGAGGTTTGTAGGAGGTCAGAGAGAGGGCTTGGGAGAAGGGCTGGGAAGGTGGGGAACCGCACCTGAATTATAAATAGGGAAGACCACGACGGATAGAGAAGTTAGGGTCGGCATGGAGGAGGGGGGAAAATAAAAATATATATATATACATATACACGTAGCCTTGTAAGTTAAGTCGACGTTTGACGTATCTCGGAGGAAAAAAAAATTACGGAGATGCACGAACGAGTCGGATTATGGCTAAGATAAAAAAAAAAAAAAATAACAGCGGGAGAACACGAACCTAACTTCTGGTTTCGCGAACAATATGTTCTGTTTGCGGCGGCAAGCCGTGTCTACGTGAGGTAAATTTTAAATGTTAAGTTTCTGTCCCGAGAGGAAATAAAAACGGTTAAGCAGGCCGTCGCAGAGTTTTATTGCAACTGCAAAAAATATAATTTTTTACAACGAACGTTGCATCTCTTCGACAGCAAAGTCACTAGAGACGGTTGCACATACAATTTAACCCAAAGAAAGGAATTGAGAGAGGAATCGACCATGGCCAAGGTCAATTCCAAGACAGATTGGAAAGAAAATGTGTTTTCTTACGGGAGAGTTTGACACAGGGAAAATTTATGCCACTAGTTTCGCTGATATCGCTAAGGGACCAGAAAAATACGAAACCGTAGTAAATTTAAATTGGTTCGGAATAGAAAGAAGTCATTTAACTTAATTTTAAAGATGAAAATAATTTCGCGTTTTAAATTGAGGACTTAACATTAAAAAGGGGCTAAGTACCATTTTCGACACAAATGAGTTAGGTACATAGGAAGGTGCCAAAACATAAGGTCGAAGAAATACCTAAAGTGCTATCTCATAGTGATATTCATGCGCGCCGTACATCGGCCCAATTAGATGGTTGGAGTAACATCAACACATTATAGTTCATTTAAAAAATATATATTGATGATCATAAGTGTTTTGTATTAATTACTGTTCGATTTCTCCTATTTACTACTTTCCTATTGGAAAAATATGTGAACGCATTTGGATAATTCCTTGTTCATTTTTTGTCGCAATATACTGTAATCGTCATTACCTCGAAACTTACCTTTTGCCACTTTGCCCCTTATGAATGTTCAGTCTTCATTATTATCAACATAATGTAGCCTAACCTAAAATTAACGTTCTGTGATTGGTCAGTTGGCACCCATTGGCAATACCAGCGCTCAAGCGGCAGAAATTTTCCCTGTGTCAAACTTTGAACATTGATCTTTCTAACCTGTTGTAGAATTAACCTTAGCCATGGCTAGGGGCCTGCAAAATTCGCGTTATTATTTGGTAACAAACTAGACTTATCAGTCCTATATACACAGGATTACAGTAAGAGATGATACTGGCCTTAGCATCTATGTGATGCCAGCTACGTGTGTGACCGCTTTACACCAGGTTGGTCACTCAAACCTGCAACTATTAATTATTGGTCAGATGCATTTTACCTGACAGACCACGGCATTTGTTGCCTGTGGAGGAAGTTGGACGAGTATATAACAATTTGGAGTCTAGCCTGGTGGCAAGAAATAACGCCATGGCCTATGATAAAGAACACTTTCTTCCTATAACTATTTCAGCAAACCTTGAAACAACGAAATCAGGATGGCTGTTGTCGGTAATCGAATACCCGGTCCTCTTAAATGCGAGCTAAACGTGATACCGTTACACCACGACGGTCGGTAAATGATTGTTAAGAGTGCGTGGTAGATAAATAAACGCTGAAATTGTCAATTGATTTCTACGCTTTTTTCGAAGCCAACATAGATAAAGTACTCAATGACAATCCCAGATGATGGTATTTGCCAACTTTATGAGTAAATATTTATATAGAATTACTAATTCGTTACGCGTGATCTCTTGCGCCGCAGTTAAATGCATGAGGTTCCAGCGTCAGAGATTGTGCCTCAGAAGTTCGTAACACTGGAAACAATTTTGTTTAAAACGTTGGCTAAAACTATTGTCTAGGATTACTATTGTTTAATTTTCGCAAATTGGCTTCAAGAAACCTACAGTTATAGATTCATGCTTTTAGCTTCGAATTATGTACCGCGCCCTCTTAAGAGGAGTCCTCGACTGGCGCATGGACGGCATTGCAGCGTGTCACGCGTATTCTCTTTTACGCCAAACCACTTAACTTATTCATATTATGTTTATCTACGAAAAGAACACATACTTGACTCTATGCTTCTATGTTTTCAAAATGCAGCACGCTTGTTAGAAACATGATATTCGGGCCTCTCAAAATGACTAAAAACGGGGTTTTTTTTTTTTTTTTTAGACTGCTGTAATTCCGAAAATATTACGTACCTGAATTCGTAAAGTGCAAAGCGAGAGACATACGTTTGTCTTTACTTCATAAAATTAAAAAATAAAATGTTGTGGTCACCGCAAGTTCCGTAGTAATGTAGTCGACTGGAGAAAGACGACACGTAAACAAGAACAGATATAAACAACACGCAATTATATTCCTAAGTGGAATATAGACGACTGGAGAAAGACGACACATAAACAAGAGCAGATATAAACAACACGCAATTAATTCCTAAGTGGAATATAGCCGACTGGAGAAAGACGACACAAAAACAAGAACAGATATAAACAACACGCAATTATATTCCTAAGTGGAATACAGTCGACTGGAGAAAGACGACACATAAACAAGAACAGATATAAACAACACGCAATTAATTCCTAAGTGGAATATAGTCGACTGGAGAAAGACGACACAAAAACAAGAACAGATATAAACAACACGCAATTAATTCCTAAGTGGAATATAGTCAACTGGAGAAAGACGACACAAAAACCCGAACAGATATAAACAACACGCAATTAATTCCTAAGTGGAATATAGTCGACTGGAGAAAGACGACACATAAACAAGAACAGATATAAACAACACGCAATGAATTCCTAAGTGGAATATAGTTGACTGGAGAAAGACGACAAAAAAAAAGTTTTTTGTGGGATTTTCTTCAATACGGGAACATTCGCCCGCAATGGCGCGTGTTCAAATACCTATACTTTTATGTTCATGCATTTATGGTCTTGAAACAAGTTGAAGCAAGATTATTTTCGCGAAAATAAGATGTCCTTACACATACTGCGTATTATTTCTTTGTAAGAGAAGACACACGGGACACGATCGTAGAGAAAAAATTACGCGAGTCTATACATGACCATTATACGCAGAGTTCACTGCAACCTGACTTAGGCCCAACACGAAATATTTTGCTAATTTTTCTTCTTGGATAGTTCATCCACATCGAAAGTATGTCTTGCATTATATTACCTATCCTTCATACGACACGGATACCACATTTACACTTACCACAGTTAAAATAAAAAAAATATATATAACAAATATTTACAGAACAAAATAATTCAGGTAAAATTAAAAAAATATACATTATTACCTTAATATTCAAACATATTTCTTATAGTGAAATTTTACGCATGGAAACTTGAAAATATTTCCCACCAGGGATGCGTATAAAAACGTATAAGTTAATTGATGGAATATGGACTGTAATATGTGAAATGGCTGATTTTTTTATATTTTTTTTTGTAAAGCGACTTTAATCTACTACATTCCCTCAAAGATCTTTTCTTCAGGAAACTGACGAGTCCTGTAATGGCATTTAATATGCGTCCTTTAATTCCACTTCTCTGTAGTGCGGTCTTTCACGTCGTTAATTGGCGGACATTAAAAAGCACTCTAACGCTCCACTTTTATATCAGATTTCAAAGGAAGCCAATAAATAGCAGTACACTACTAAATCTAGATCAAAGGATTCTCCTACGTCATAAGCATAGAAGTAAAAATGAGATGAGGACCTGATAAAACACTGAAGAAAAAAATATCGGCAGAGACGCGAGAAAGAAACAGTTTCCACGATAGGGTTTTATAGGGCTAGCAACAAACCCTGTAGTTTTTTCAACCTTTGAGTAAATAGGGTAAAGCAACAATGTATCATGATGTACCTTAAGGGCGCGATTCACCTAAGTTTTCAACGACTTTTTTTTATTTTTATATTTGTACCAAATTTTTTTTCTTAATTTATACATACAATGTGATTAAACCTTCCTCATAGAAAATTTTTGTATCTCTCATAGTTTTTGCGTAATGAGTCGTAAACGTCAAAATTTGGAATTTAGGGTTTTAAGTACGCCACTAAATCCCACTGACATGCCAAACTGAAAAAATTCCCACTATATAACAATGTTGTAGGTTATTATTTAACAAATATAAAAAAATACATATTTTTTTTGTATTTATAAAAAATTGTTCATATTTTTAAATTTTTATTTCAAAATTCAGCATTCAGCGAGGTGAGTATTGAGCAGCGCCGGCATGAAAGAGCGGGGAAACAACAGGCGTTCCCCGAGAAAACCTGTCGACCGACGACATTGTACATGATTCCCACCTGGTTAAATCTGGGTCGACCCAACGAGGAAACGAACCCGGATCGCCGTAGTAAGACGCAAGCGCAGTAGATACTACACCAGCCACGGTTCCAAATTATTTCGAGAACCGAACTGAGATTTCTACAGGATGTTACAAAATCGTGTGTCAATATCTTGAAGGAACTAAATATATATGAACACAGGCACGAAAATGCACTATTCCTGGACTACAGTTCACATTTCATGGTGTATAGTTAGACATGATGGTAAATCGCGAAAATGTTTTGTGACAACATACCCTTGAAAACACTGTGATTTATTATGACGTGTATGATTGGGTGATATACGTCTGACACAACACTTAAAAAGAGTATAGTTGCAGGTACCATACTTCTGTTAAAATAGGGACAACAAAACAGTTTAGTTGTTGGTACTACTCTGGACAGTTCCCTTCAACAATCTGTTTTGTAGAAGAAACAAGAAGCCTTGTTGCTTTTACAAACCAGATGGTAACTTCTTCAAAACAGATTGTTGAATAAACAGTTCAGAGTAATACCGACAGCCAAACTGTTTTGTTATCCCTATTTTAACAGAATTATGGTACCTGCATACTATACTCTTTCTTTCAGTGAACGTAGCTGGCTTCAGGCCAATAACATGCATTACAGCGGGATTCTTATTGGCTCAGTCAAATAGGGTAACAGCTCCACGTGCAAACGAAAATCAAGTAATATTTTGGTACGCTAACCGTACGTTGAAACCTAGCAGTCAAGTCTTCCCGCGATAAATCATCATATCTATGCATAGTGCATAGTATGCGGGTTGGATCGTGTTACTGTGAAGCGTCAATGCAGCTATTATTTGCAAATACGTTCCAGTCTTGTCGTATTTGATTGTACAGTAAGCATTGTCAGGAGCAGCATTCCACACTAACTTGACCCATGCAGCGTGCCATGCACCGAAGTCAGAAGCCCTGTAATACAGTAACGTGGGTTTTCTGACCAATGGTCACATAACGCTAATTTCAAACTCAGCATTGCGTTTCAGGTACAAGGACTATGTCAACAAATATCAGCAGTGGCGTAGCCAGGATTTGTGTAGTAAGAGGGGAAAGGGGGGTTAACCTGAGAGCAATGAATAACACAATGAACAACGACCACCTCTTTAAAGTGTAAATTTGAATTTAGAAGTGGAAAATAGTGCTAAGTATTTTAGCAGTTTTTCGTAACGAAACATTAAGTATTATACTGGTCAAAATATTTTTAATATTTTAATATGATTTATATTTTTAATTATTGCCGCTTATTGGGCGCGATGTTCGAGTGGTCGGATCACTCGGCTTCCACCAAGGCGATCCGAATTCGAACCCCGGCGGGTTCAACCCGGATTTTTCGCACGTGGGAACATTGCCGCTGGCCGGCGGGTTTTCTCGGAGATCTCCCATTTCCTCCACCTTTCTCATTCCGCCACTTCTCTATTGTAAGGCACCATTTCATGTCATCTATAGGATGTTCACTATAAACTGAGCACTCACTAAAACTTATAATAAATAAGAAAACTATTTAATTGGGCCCGTATATGTTACATTTCGAGCGTAGTGTAAAGATTACACTGGATATTATATGCTTAGAAGTTTCCATATCTAATCTAGTTAAGGTGGCTGCAAAACGGCTGATAGGAAAATTGAAGCAGTGTTCACGTTATCGTAAACAGCCTATATCAGGATTTGCATATGCCTACGGGCGTACAGTCAGATACCTGCATTCGGGGTACGATACCCATCCCTCTGGTACCCTCCCCATATGATATTTATCATTTATTGTGTTATACCCCCACCCTCCCTGGATACGCCACTAAATATTAGTCACCGATATTCTACGCGTACCCTCAGATCTCTCTGTTACGCCCCCGAGTTCCTTCCCCAACAGACGGCGTCGTGCGGAAGACGCAGTAACCGGAACAGCTAAGAACACCCAACTCCCTCCAACTCCCTCCAACCCCTTGGACGCATAGAGGTGCTAAATGGGCTCGCCCAGCTGTTCTGGGTTGCCGGCATCCATCAGCGCCATCTGGCGGGGGCAATCAAAACTTACCCTCAAGGTTCCTAAACTCCCTTCTCCCTCACACACACACCTCCTCAGCGCCGAAGAGAAAAAAAATTGTCAAAAAGGACACGGAAATATGGCGCGAGAGTATTATCCGACAACTACTCCTTCCAGACGATAAAAAAAAATAACATCTCGGTTCTGGAAAGGTGGAAGTTATCGGAGGGGATGCATCATGTCGGAGAGGAGGTCGAGGTAAAGCAAGTGCGACAAGGAGGAAATGGTACATCGCTCGGAGGAAGGAGAGATTGGTTTCTCAAACTTTCCCCCATCAGCCCGGCCCATTTGTTTCAAAGGCCAAAGAGAAGGGGTTTATGTGAGGAGAGGAGGGGAGGGGGGAATGTTCGCCCGCGCACTAGAAGCGTTTGTCACGTCGCGGGGCTCCTGTTACCTTCCTCGGAGAGCGAACGTGACTCATTTACGCCCCGAGTTGTGCGTCACTATGGCCGTTACCAAATACAGTGGAGAAATCTACTGGACACTGTCGACACTTTAGCATTGGCTACGGTGGCGACATACACTAGCGCTACTGAAGGGCAATTCACAAGTTGGTGTAAGGGAGTTTAATCTGTCACGTGACCAGGTATTTACAATCACCAGATATTTGCCAGGTTGTGTTGATCATTGTTCAGGGTTTCAGGGTGCAAAAAATAAATAAATCTCAAAGGTTTTTTATTAGTATAATTGAATCAGTCATTTTAAAAACATGAGTCTATTTTTTACCTAAATGAAAGTTGGGTGTTACAATTTTGTACACAGGTCAATACATGTATTATTTAACCACATTAAGAATGATAAAAGTTAGAGATTTTGTTCAGCGCTTCACATCGATGTCTTTAGCGCTCGTGAAGGGTGAAATGAGGTGAGCACGGAGCAGCACCGGAATGAAAAGGTGGGGTAAACAAGAGATCCCCGAGAAAACCCGCCGACCAGCGGCATCGTTCGGCACGATTCATACATGTGAAAATCCGGGGACCGTCCCCGCCGGCAATCGAACCCAGATCGCCTTGGTGGTAGGTGCATGGTCTGAACATTCGGCCACCGCGAACCCGTAAGAGGGATCAGAACCAGCCTCCTTAGCGTAGTCGGTTAGGCGCCGATCTAAGGTGTGAGAGGTTACGGGTTCGAATCCCGGCACGGGCATGGCTGTCATGCTGTCTCTTCAGCTCTCTTCACCCTCGCCGGCTCTTAAAACCTCGTTAAAGGGCCGTAAAAACTTCTCACGTCACCTCAGTACCTGCCGTATTCCAATTCTTCAATTTTCTAAGTAAGTCCGTTCAAAGAGATTTATTAAAAATTTCTCGTCTGACATGGCACATATATTAATTACCTTCTTAAGCGTAAGCAAACTGTCACACCTTCACTACTATTCTTAGTTACTAACTAGTACCCTTCCGGATAAGAAGAAATTCATTTTCTTCTACGGATAGTTATAGGTATAGTATACGCATAGTAGTCAAGCAATACCTAATGAACACAATGTAAGAAACTATTCGCTCTGCCTTGTCGAAGCATACAATGTTATAGGAAATTCGCAGGACAAATTAATTGCAGAAATATCGTTATTCCAAAACGGCTAGTACTGATTCCCCTTAAGAGGGCGTGGTACATAATTCAAAGCTAAAAGCATTAATCTATAACTGTAGGTTCCTTGAAGCCAATTTGAGAAAATTAAACAATAGCAATCCTAGACAATAGTTTTAGCCAACGTTGTAAGCAAAATTGTTTCTAGTGTTACGAACCTCTGAGGCACAAACTCTGACGCCAGAACCTCGTACATTTAACTGCGGCGCAAGAAATCACGCATAACGAAATATTAATTCGGGATAAAATTTACTTATGAAGTTGGCAAATATCATGCAATGCAATTTTATGGAAGTGGTTTCCGTAATTTTTCGTTTACGAAAGTTTGTCCGTAATTCCAGCTCACGGATGTTTGACAGTAACTTTCCAAAAATTCACGGAAATATGTTAATACAATTTCACAGAATATTTTATTGTGTGTCTTAAAAATACTGGTATTAATGATCAGTATGACTCCAAGAGTTAATGTGCATGCACACTCGTACGACACGAAGAGAAGACAAGACAAGGTAAGATAATAGAAGCGAAGCGCTTCTTCCTTGTCCACAATTTTCCGCGAAGAGTAGAGATGCAGAGTGACAAACAATACAGCCTTGAACTCGTATCATACACAGGCAATGTGCCGAACAGCCCATTAAGTGGCCGAAGTGTTCCGAGGAAGCCACACACATCTTCTATTCTCCTCGCTTCCCCTATCCTGCAGTGAACGACCACATATGTCACAACATGGAACTTATCACAGTTGAAGAAAAATCGCAACTCTTCTCTGCGTTCCGCGCCAGTGGGTATGCAAAAAAAATTTCTCATAATGGCACTGATGAAGTTCTGTAATGTTAGCATGTCAAAAACAAAATTTGTCTCTTATAAAGTTAGCCTCTTACCACTGCATGGAACTCGCTCGATGCCTATCTGATCACAGGGCACAATGGTTAGAGTGTCTGCTGCCAAGTCGGCGAATTCGAGACATTTTACAGATAAATATTACGTCAAGATCTCGAGAAAACATAGCAAAGAAGAGTATTTGGTATTTCTGGGTAATGGTGTGCCAATAGGCCTAGTTTAACATAAAGAAAATTTTTGGGAGGGTAAACGGATTGTGCGTAATTTTACGTAGGATTGTGTAACAAAGCAAAACTGAGTGTCAGGGATTTCTGGATAATTTATTGCATGTACTTTTCAGTAATTTCACTGATATTTTAGAAGTGTATTTACTTTTCCTACATTGGCGCAATGAGCGCACGTAAAATAGATTATTTTTTTTACTAAACGGTTTCCCTATAAATCGCAACGCATATGAAGCACGAGGTAGGCGTAGCTGTTAAGTCAGGCAGTTTCTGTTTGCACCACGTTTCCGAAACATACACCGTAAGTGTGTGTGACTTTGAACACGTGGGGTGACATTGGGACGTTGCAAAGTAATTATTTTTCGCATATATGTTAGCCTTCAACATAGAAGTTTACTTGCGATACATTCCTAGTAATAGGATCCACTTGACATGCAATTAATATTCATAACATTCACTCACAGTTGACAATTATGGAACCAACTTTCAAAACCATATATGTCCACAAAATCCAATTTCACAGGAAAGCGAAGAAAACTGATAAGTTACGACGCTTAGAAAAATTTAAAATGTCTTGATTACTGTTATTCATTAATTTAGCTATCAAATTACTATTATATAAATAAATATCGGGCTATATTTAGTTTGTTACAAAAGAAAAAAATATGTAATGTCTAGTTTTGAATGAATGCCATAGAAATGCCTGACTTTAAAGGTTAGTTAACTTGTCAGCTGCAGCACTTCGTAAATCTAAGTCATCCAATAGATGTCAGCTTTTGTTAAGAATGAAGTTATAGTGAAGTGAATATGTCTGCATTTGAATGAAAACACAGCCATAGCCTTTTTTATGGAACAAGCAATTTCCTAACTAAATTAAAAATAATATATTCGTGCGTAACTCACCAACTTTATGTATAAAATATATTTAAACTCATTTTCGGATTTTCGGACACGTCTGGTTTAGAAAAATTGCTCAAGTTATGAAAAATAATAATAGTATAAAAGTATCCCAAAGTGACTTAAAATATTTTAAGTACCTCACTATCGGTGGCCAAACAAACGAGATAAGTTGAATCGACGGACGCATGATCTGGTTTTAAGAAGTCATACGGGCATCGTGTGAAATGTGCTAAGTTTGCACCACTAAGAAAACAGGCTAGGCATTGTGGTGTTTACAAAATAATTTTCTCCGGCTAGAGAGCAATGAGGTATTTTCTTTATTTAGTGTAAGGGTAATTGTTATGAAGGCATCACACATAATGAATAATTGTGGTAACAATTTGGTATCGACCAGTAAAATAAATGCACTTATAATTACTACCATTGTACTCATTTTACCTTTCCGAAGCTCACCTATTGAGCATCAGCCATAAAATCTTCATCATTCACAAGAAATTAATCACACAAACTCTCATGTTCTAATTTCAACCACAATTTTTTTAAAATATATTTTCTCTCTCCGTTGATTCCTCCATAGAAAAAGTAATATTATAAGTGACTGAACTTCAAAAACACAAACATATCAGATTTACAATAAATTATCTCCATGAGAAAAATAAGTTATTTGTCTATGCTTGTTGCCACTATGAATGTTTTTAGATTAACAGTTACTCACACAAAAATACAATTATTTTGACATAATAACTAAACAAAACTTAGTGTTACTAACAAGCCCATTGAAAACGTAAACATTTATCCTTCTGTACGTAAGTGAAGTTAATTTTCAAATAAGTAATATATAAAGTACTGTTGACGACAAAAACAATAAGAAAACAATGAGTCCACATCTCACAGCATCAAACCCCGCGCAAACCATTTTCAGTAAACCCATCGCACGAGAGGGAGAGAGAGAGAGAGAGAGAGAGCCAAGGTCGTAAACAGAGGCAAGTATCAAAATTAATCCCCGGCAAGTGAAAGAATAACGGATGCGTAAAACGCTGCATAACCCAGGAACATGTTTTCCCGTGATAATGACCTATAAAAAGAATGGCCAGGAGAATGAGGTAGGAAAAAGGGCGAAGAAGGGGGAGGGAGCAGGCCAGCTGCGGAGATAGTAAAATATATTGCCAGCGGTAACGAATTTATTAGTGTTGTTATCACAGAGGCAATCTACTGTTTTTTTTTTATTTCTGGAAGGCGGCCGATATATGGAGAAGGATTGGGTGTTTGGGGGAGGAAGATGGGGGTGTTGTATGCGTCGGCAAACAAGATACAAAAAATGAGGTCAGAAAAAACTGCAGACATAATAGACCGGCTGGCGAGCCGCGCAAACAGCTACCAAGGGAGTTATCCAGGGACGCGACGAAACAAGATAGAGACGTAGCCTCGAGGTTGAGGACATTTCCACGAGGAAACACTATAGCCAAGTGGTTACTGCGGGGAAGTAACAATTTCTCTGGGTGACACTTATAAACAGTGTCCTTTGTGCTAAGTGACATGCGCGGAGTGATACGAGCGAAGTGACATGCGTAGAATACGTGCAGTAATATACGCACTGTGTGAAATAGAACAGAAATATTTGCCACTGAGTGACATCATTGAGTGACATAAGCCACTGAGAGACTCTGGCACTGGGTATTACCACTGTGTGGGCACTTGAACTGAGTGACACTTGCCCCTGACAGGCATTTGCCACTTGAACTGAGTGGCATTTGTCACTGAGATATAAGTACATTGAGTGACATGTGCCACTGAGAAACACTGGCACTGGGTATTATCACTGTGTGGGCACAATTTATTTGAGTGACAATTGCACTGAAAATACTTGTCACTGAGTGACACTTGCCCCTGACAGACATTTGCCACTTGAACTGAGTGGCATTTGTCACTGAGATATACGTACATTGAGTGACATTTGCCACTGATATACACTTGCTCTGAGTAACATTTGTCATTGGGAGACACTTGCACTGAGTGACATTAGCTAGTAAGTATGGGTAAGATCAATGCAAGTTTTAATTTTTTAATCCTGAAGGGTAGCAGATATCGCAAAATCGGTACATATAAACGTTGGAAATTATTTGTACTACTATGTAGCCTGATTTGTTTTGAAAACGTAGGTTTTTATAATTTTGGTTAACTATCGACTTATTAAATATTCTTAAGGGTCCCTCTACCTGCCCTTTAAATTCGTTGCGGCGAATAACGATTATTCACTATTTAAGGCACATTATATCTGTTTATCTATGAAAAGAACACATACTTGAAACTATGTCGCTATAGTTTTTAAATTTCGCCACGTCTGTTAGAAACATTATTTTCTAGCCCCTCAAAACGGCCAAAAATGTTTTTTTTTTTTTCCAGACTTCCGTATTTGGGAAATTAACAATCGGATTGGAAAAGCATAACTATGGAAACAAACGTTAGACTTTGAAATACGCTCTCCATAAATAAAATATTCTGGTCACCGCTTAAAGTACCACAGGAAAAAAGATAACAGTTAAGCACTGAACGCCATCTGAGGGGCTCGCGCGGAGAGGCGATAATGTATTACATACGTCGGTTACTGGCAACCTTACAGCTCCTGCCTCACATACACAAACGCAGCCAATCTAGGGAGGCCCCTTAACGTCGAAAATTGGCCAAAATTATAAAACCTATGTTATCTCCTCTCTCTTTAAATGTTGTGTGGAGATCTATTATAACTGATTCAGAACACCGTCTGTTTATGTACTTCGATCCTTCGGAACCCTGAACTTGTTCCGCCAGTCCCACGAGAGATGATATGCTATACTGAGTATCGTTTTAAAGATTTTAACCACGACCTCCCGCGAATATCGCACTCTTTGTGACATTCGCGGCCAGAATCAGTTTTCTATTCAGATTCCCGCGAATTTCCGCGAATCGACCCGCGTCCACTATTCGTGAAGGTTGCAGCAGAAGTCGGTTTCCTCCGCGGCTTCCCACAAATGTCCGCTGTGGCTCCAGCGACGCGTCCACTCTTCGCGGAGGTCGCCACCAGAGTCCCCTTTAACTTTCGCTTTCGCGCCTACATGGCGAACTCTCCTAGGAGACGCCAATCACGTCTCTCGTGGGTGACGACGACAACAAACCCTGACATTCCTCCATATCAATTGATTGCATCTTTTTTAAATTAACACTTATTAACATTAATATCCGTTTGAATTTATTTGCAAAATATTATAAATTTCCGATGAATAACTCTAAAGTTAATATTAAATTGCACAGCAGGGGGGTGGGCGTAGCCACGCCTCTTGGCGCCCCAGTTCTCAGCATCCACGCCGCGCGTCCCTCGTCGGCTCAAGGCTGTTCGCTCGCTTTCACCCCATGTTTCCCTAACTTTCCCTCCCCTGCCGTGTTAAACGTCAATCTGCCGTGACACAATGCCACAACCCTCCGGTCATACTGCGCCTCTCGCCAATATGCAAAACACATTAAACAAAGTTTTGTCATCAAGTCATATAAAACATACAATTCTAATCATAATAAAATTTCAACTGGCCTTCTATGACTATCCTAACCTAAAATTACGGTATTTACAATACATCTATATTATTTATTTACATTTAAAGGCTATGTGCCGGTTACTCCTATTAAATAAAAGCTACACAGTAAAAACTATTTCCTACAATTATATGCAATGGTTTTGCGATATCTGCTGCTTTTCAGAATTAAAAAGAAATATAACTTACCAAAACCGAATAACTAGGACCCCGAGGCCTTAATGGTCTTACAGCTGAGTTCACGACACAATTTATCGCTGGAGGTGATGGTTTTTCGCGGGAAAACTTGATTGGTTGCTGCATTTCAACGTACGTTCCGCTTACAGGAAGTTTACTGGCTTTCACATGTACGAGTAGCTACTACCCTATTTGACTGAGTCAATCAGAATTCCGCTTTTTTAATATCTGACGACTGTGATTGGTCTGCAGACAACTATGGAGTGTCAAACGTGTATAAATCAATCATATATAAAGTACAGTCTTTTCAAGGGTATGTTAGCACAAAACATTTTCACGATACACCATGGTCCCTTCCTATTGCCGTTCTTTGAAAGATGATAACCATAAGTATCCACTTTACTATGGAGATACTATACTTACCTACCCACACAAACTAACATCTTGCTAACACCCTGGATCTTCAACCCCGCAGAAACTTGAAAATCACGCACCTCCCTTAGTCGGCGATCTCCAACTTCCGAGGAGATATCACGTTCTCATTGTGGGTTTTCCGAAACCGCTGACTAAGACGGGTGGACAAAAAAAGAATGGGGTGGAAATAAAAATAAAAGAGTAAAATATTCTTAGCGGTTCACCACGCGGCACTTCTCCTCATCCATATTCATCAGCCTTCTTCATCTTCTTTCTCATCCGCGAGACTCGAGGAAACAATGGTAGGTAAAGTGGAAGACTTGCAGACGAAAGAGATTTTGTCTAGGTATTTACACAGTGAAACTGCTTCGGCTTTTTCCGTTGCATAGTTCAAATTTTGCTAGCTGCCACCCCTCCCCCTTCCATCATCTTACCAGCTTCCTAGTCATCGCCAACCCAAAACGCCGGGCAAGCAATCCTCTTCGCATATATGTATGATTAGTTTGGGTTAGTTAGGTAAGGTTAATTCCACTACAGTTTGAGGAGCTCGATTAGTTTAGCATAAAGAGTTTGGTGGAAACGAAGCATATGACACGTTCATAATCTTCTTACGGACGAATGGGTAAAACATTTTTTTTCTAAAGAAACATTCCTAGCATTGTTAAAACTTTTAAATGCGTGTAATGTGCTCGTAACATACGTACGCAAATCATCAAAAGTCCTAGGTTAATAACTTTTATTGCCTTTTCTGTTAAATGATAAGCACCAGCATTAAGAAGAGGGTTCGCCCAAAACTTGAATCGTTTTAATACTTTTTATATTTGCACGAGATATTATTTGTTTTGTAGACAAACACTGAGATTATTTTTTTCCCGTAACGGAAATTTTATGGTTTTCATAGGTTTTGTATGGTGACACATCAATAAAACAGTTTTATGTTAGAAAAGGAAACCAACATACTTACCGAAATGAAGCACTTCACACGGAAGAACATTGTCACAGAGTACGTCAAGACATGCATAAAACATTTTTTTGAGTTTTTACTATAAAAAATAAGAAAATTTAAATTTTTTAAATTTAAAATACAAAAACTAATTTATGCGGTTTTTATATAGTTACGTATTACCGTAGCCCTTTTACTATTCTTCACTATGAATTATTTAATTTCGGTAAGTCATTTGGTTTTAAATCCTAGCGTAAAATCGTTTTATGCAAATTTGGACTTCGTCATTCCATTACACAAAAAAACTATTACAACTAAAAATATTTCATTAAAATAAAAAAATCTTCACAATGCATGTTGTTGCAATATTGCCTGGCAAGCCGGACAGCAAGACGTCCGAGCGGCAATCAGGTCAGCGTTGGGAAACCACGGAAGACAGCAACTCACCTCCCCCCCCCCCCTTGTGGTTGCACAATATTCAATATTGAGGACAAGCACGCCGATATATGGCGCGGTTACCAGGCAAACGGGG
>PNEQ01012839.1:17239-29491 GCA_003012365.1 Medauroidea extradentata
CTCGGGATCGAGTCCCGGCGGGTGCGTGCTCGTTCGTCGATGCCGTCTCCTCATCAATCCAGCTTCCGGTAAGGTCGTCAGATCTAGTTATGTGGCAGCAACTCCCAACTTAATATAACTTAATAATCAGTAATATTGCGCTCCCCTCCTAAATAAATAGATCACATTGTAACTTAGTTTGTATTCAGAGTACCTGCCACTGTAGTATAGTAAATGACCGTTTAACCATAACTGTCTCTTAGTCTTTTAACCCTAAATAACATCTAAATAAACCCACAGTGTAGCTACCATCTGAGTGAAACCCCCAAACTAATAATAACTTAGGAAACCCCAATATAATAACGACTTACAAAATAAATCATTTTGTAACAATGTGCACAAAACAAACCACATATTGTACAAATATAAAAATTATTAAAGCAATATTTTGAATGAACTCCCTCCTCCTAATGCTGGTGCTAATGGTGGGAACTTCGTTGTTCATCGGCAATGTTCGGATTTACGATCGAAATTCTCTCCATAAGCACAAGAGTAAAGTTTACATCACAGTGATACCAGCACAACTAGCGGAGGACATATTTTCTTGCCAAACTCATTCATAAGAAATTTCATAATCTCCCTAACCTCTATAGTAGAATTAACCTGAGTTCAATATATACATATATATGTATGTATATATATATATATATATATATATATATATATATATATAGTAGTTTACGTTAAGGTAATGCACCACTGTTTCTGCTGTTTTTTTTCTGTTATTTTTTAAGCCTAAACGACAGCAGCTATCAAAAATATGTTTGGTTGTTTTGTTTAAAATGGTTTGACATACATAAAAACAATAGTAAATAAATTTTTTTATTTAAAAAAAAGTTTTAAATTTTTATTTTCAAAATTCAGAATTTTTTATTAAATACACAAAGGTTCTATTTTATGTTTTTATATGTGTAATTTCATAGCCTACAACATTCTTACACACTGTGAATTTTTTCGGTATGGTATGTCAGTTGGTTTTAGTGGCGTACATAAAACCTTAAAGTGCAAATTTTGACGTTTACGACTCATTACGCGAAAACTATGATATATAAAACATTTTCTAAGAGGACGATTTAGTCACAATTTATGTCTAAAATGAGAAAATATCTGTCACAAATATAAAAATAAGACGTTGAAAACTGAAGTGAACCGCGCCCTTAACAAAGAATGTTTCACAATGTATAGGAATGCGCAAAAATTCGCCCACCAAGGCGACGACGTTCTGGCGTGTCGCAAGACCGAGCCTGGTCATCAGGAAACGCCGTCGAAGTGCGGCAACCCGCACTACCGCAGCGCTAGCCAGGATCAGCACGCTGCCTACCGGCGCAGGCGCTCCCAGTAAGCGGGCGAGCGAAGTAGGGGCTGTCCAAAGTAGCGCTCCATTACACCTGATAGCAAGGGCTGCTCAAGCTCTTAATTATGGAAGACGTTGGACACGCGAGGTTAGCGAGCGGCCTGCGACCAATTACATTACCGCGACGGACGCCTTGAAGGCCCGCGGCCTGACCCACTGGTCCTGCTTTATGGATACACGCTGGAACCAGCGCAGGGTAATTAACAGTAGTGTCCGAATACGAAGAGCTTTTAACCCCTTTAGCCTGACGAGTCCTGCGGGTGGGGTTATCTGACCTTTGGTAAAATTAGGACTCATCCTTCGTTTTAAAAGTATTTTTCTGCGCCCAGCAGGATTTTTGTGACGCTCAAAATTGTCCGGGGTTAAGAGGAGTCCTCGACTGGCGCATGGATGGCGTTGAAGCGTGTCACGCGTATTCTTTTTTACGCCAAACCGCTTTAACTTACTCATATTATGTTTATCTACGAAAAGAACACACAGTTGAAACTATGCTTCTATGTATTAAAAAATTCAGCACGCTTGTTAGAAACATGAATTTCGGGCCTCTGAAAATAGCAAAAAACGGGATTTTTTAGGCTGCCGTAACTCCGAAAATATAACCTGGATTCGTAAAATGCAAAGCGAGAGGAATGCGTTGGTATTTACTTCATACTTTTCAAAAATAAAATTTTGTGGTCACCGCTTTAAGTCCCATAGTAAAAAGACTACAAGGAAAACCTTGCACGCCAGTTTGGCGCGCTGCGAATAGAGGCGATATGCTTCTCGTCAAGCGTGGGGCACTGGCTCTTATCGCTACGCTGTTACCACGCGTCAAAGGTGGGAAATCGAAATCGACGAAGACTCCTCTTAAAGATACCGGCAACCAGGAGCTTAAAAATCGTTCAGTGTGTTCATAAACAGTTTTTTTTTAAGTATACCACAAGCGTTCATTATGTCAACGCAGGAAAAGAAAATTCAGTTCAGGTAAGGTTAATTCTACTACAGGTTACAGATCGATGTTAAAAGTTGGCAAAGAAACAACCTCTTCCACTTGAGCGCTGCCTTCGATATTGGATGTAAACTTTCCAACCACAGCTTTCCTGAATTTTAAGTTACATTTAGTTCATAATATAAAACACCAAATTGGTTTATTTTCACTTTAAAATTAAGTTAAATGAAAACCTACTTAAATTTAATTTTCTTACAGTTTCGTTATTTTCTGGTCCTTTAGCGATTGCAGTGAAACTAGCGGCAGAAATTTTCCCTGTGCCAAGTTCTCTCATAAGAAAACACATTTTCTTTATAAGTAGTAGAACCAACCTAACTTCAGACAAGGTTGGAATGTCGTTGTTAAGACACCATGCTCATTACAAACACTGTTTCCAAGTCCACCAACATGGCTAAAAACGTCCTTTTCAGACTTCATTACTTCAAAACGTACTGTTGTAAAATGAATATTTTACTAGGTTTTACACATGATTTATAGTGGTTGGGTGGCTGTAGTCAGAGGTGGGAACTTTTTACTGAAACTAGTTATGTGGTTAAGTTAAGGGTGAGGTTTAGGGTTAAATTTAATATGCTAATGTAATTATGGTTGCTTTACATAGTTTAGTTATAAAATACCACACGGTTGTACTACATAATTAAGATAGGAGGGGAGCGGTTGTTTAAATATTTACGTTGTTCTACTCTATGATGGGTGACCCTTTGGACACGTTAGACCTCACCGTTAGCATGATACCGGAGGTTGACGATGAATGTGTCGGCTATCGACAGACGGCGGCACGTCGTGGATCTCGACCCAAGACCATCCCGGCGAGGTGGCGACGGCTGGAAGGCTTGAAGGAGACAAACCCCGATTCCCCCGACACATTGCATTATATTACCATACTTCAGTAGAGGTGGGGAGAATAGCTGAGGCCCTCGTCTTGTGCAACCACTGACCTGATTGCACTGCTGTCGTCACTAGCCCGTCCTCCAGACGAGGCTCTTGATAACCATAACAGTACTAAGCGGATGTATGTGAAACTCAGATAGTGCACTGAAATTCGATACAGACTTTCCATCAATAAAATTATATGGTAACCGGTTAAGAGGGCGTGGTACATAATTCAAAGCTAAAAGCATTAATATGTAACTATAGGTTTCTGGAAGCCAATTTGCGAAAATTAAACAATAGCAATCCCAGACAATAGTTATAGCCAACGTTTTAAACAAAATAGTTTCCAGTGTTGCGAACTACAGAGGCACAATCTCTGACGCCGGAACCTCGTGCATTTAACTCCGGCGCAAGTTATCACGCGTAACGAATTAGTAATTCTGGATAAATATTTACTCATTAAGTTGGAAAATACCATTACCTAGGATTGTCATTGAGTATTTTATCCATATTGGCTTCGAAAAAAGCGTAGAAATCAATTGATGTTTTCAGCGTTTGTTTATCTACCACGGACTATTAAAGTCCTACAGTAAAAGTTTACCGGCGGAAATATTGCACGCTACTTCAGCGCTTGTCTCGTAGAAGCGATGTTACATTTAATGTGAACTTCAAGGTCGACCTTATAGCTCCAACGCTTTCGAGCCTTTAACGTGCTGGTAAGAAGCACCCTTAAGAGGGAGAGACAGTCGCCTTCTTGAATGTATTTATTTTGTGTTATAACCATTTTTGTGGTTAAATTTATGTGAGTCTAACCTAACTGCAGAATATAATGTTAATTTATAGGATTTTTGACATATTAAATATTTGTTCGCCGTTTCTGTTGTTACAGGCGGTTTGGAATTAAATGAGCATTTGACAAACCTTTTATTCAACGTATAGTTTAGTGCGACTGTTTTTATATAAATACATAACCTAGGCAACATTCAAAGCGTAAAGATTGTACTGACCTTTAAAGTTAATATATAAAGTCAGAATAAATAATGTGTTTAATCAATATTCTAGACAAGGCGGTTGGCACAAGTTCTCACTTTACCGCCAACCGCCTATAATGATCTAATTACTGTAAGATATTTACTATTATTTTCTTAACTGCAATTAGATCTGCAACAAAAGTAACGCAAGCAAAGTTTTATGATGCCTTGAATTATATGAGTATGTATTGTACACCCCAGTTTGGCTTAGGTTCCATAAATGTACCCAGAAGAAAAGTTATGACACAAAATACAACAGTCAATTATGACGAAGACCCCTCCCTCTTAAAACAGGGGATGAGTTCACATCCACTTGTGACCTGTGCTTTTATCTCTATAGTGCGTACAATAAAATCAAGCATTAAAGTTCATGTTTTTATTATGTTCAATTAATGGTACAAATGTTTTGGTGTTCAGTTTAGTACACTGAAGAACGTTTGCGTGAAATACTGATATACTGTTCTCATAAATACTGAAACGTTGTACGTGTATCAAACAAATCTAGTGACTTGTAATGTAATTTGTATGTATGTATGTAGAAATATTAATTGACCCGATTTCCAGTAAAATGGTACGTACGATGATCTCCTTAAAAGGCTTGGTCCCGTGTTTCTCGGCTGTCGAGAGAATTATTTCTTAAAATCCATACGAGAGTCAATATCGTAAAATTGCTTCGTAACTTTGTTGCAAATTGGTTTTATTGTGCAATGTAATTTTTCGAGACAAACTGAGTGATGAATATAGCTAATTTTTCAATTATAAGGAAATTACGTTAATTACCTAATTAGCAACTATTTTGCAGTCTTCTGACTCGACAAAATTAGAGTATGCAGTTTAAATAAGTTATAACAAAGTTACGAAGCGATTTTACGTTATCGGCTCTCATTTATGTTTTAAAAATAATTGACATTAAAGGATTATAAATAATCACTTCACACAAATTCTGTTAACCCGGTATTACGTACCACCACACGCCGCTCACTGAGGTGGAGAGTTACAACTGGATCACTAACGTTACGTGCAATACGCATACGCGTGCCCCTGCAGGCAATTAGTAGACAAATTATTTCGTAAGTATTTTGACTAGAGGTGACAGGGTGACATGCCAGCATCTCTCAAAGAGCTCACACTTACTTCTCTCTCCTACAAATCTCCCCCTCCCCACCGGAGTGGCCCCACCCACGAGATCACATTACAACCAATGAGAACATTGGATTTCCCAGTTCCACCCTTCGTGAATCGAACGTTCCGCTAAATTTGACTATCATTTGAATTTTTCTTTCGTATTATTCGTCACGTTTACACATTTGTCTTGGTAAAACACTTCTTACAAATAATTCTAGATATTACTTACTAAGACCTACTACCAGCTTAAATTATACAAACATAATTAAATGAAAGTAATCCTCCCTGCCAGGTTACGGCTTTGCTGCGTACACATAGGGATGATGAGGGGAAGCGTTGTAGGCATAGCTCGGGTCTTTTATTTACTCTCGTGACTTCCAGACACTTGATATTGACATAAAATTACTAAACTATTTAAAACAAATTCTGTCACTTAAATAACACCATATCAATCACCGTCGCGCTATGATGACTGATACCTAGGGCCCGGTAGTTTGGCGAAGTCCATGTTGCTATACGATTTCTTAGGTAAGAAAATAAGTAATAACTCTAAAATCCCAACTCAAGAATTATTTTTCTACATTTTAATTTCGTTAGTAATATTGTCCTCATTTCAACGCAGAAAACTGTTTCTGTCCGAAACCGATATAGTGCAAATTTACTGAACCCCTCCGAAACTATATTTTAAAAAAATTTATATCCTTTGTAACTTGGGCGTTCTCAAACCATTCGTCCGATTGCGAAGAAATTTTGGTGAGTTGTTATGCGGGCTTCTGACAGTACATATGAGTGAATGTGTGCGCGTGGCAGGAATTGGCAAGAAAACAAAAATTTTGAGAAGAATGTTATTTTTCGAAATGTTTCTTATACGTTCAATAATGACCCTTAACACAATTCTAGTTCAACAAGAAAATAAAAATAATTGTTTCAAAAAAAAATTTTAGAAAATTATTTATTGTTACTTCTCACTTGTAATACTAATATCAGTACTATCCTACTTATACGAAACATTAAGTTTTGAAAAAATTTCGAAAAGAGGCGTGCATATATTTTACGATTTACTTAACAATATTTGAACTATTCAGAATGAATTTTTGCACTTCTCAAAGAGGATGTGGTTTAAAATCGGCCAATAAAAGCATGTGTACTAAATATATCATCGCATTAAATTGAAAACCATGCGAAAGAAGTCGCAGGCAACATCCAGTATATTATACATTTGGCCAATTTCGTGTAAAACAGAGAACGTGTGTCACACTACATCAACAAAACCGTTCATGCACTGGGTGAAGATTATTCGTAGAGGCGATAAGTCAAACGGTGAGTGGGTAAGAGTAGTCCTTAATGAAATTATGTTCGGTAGCATCGGACGCACAAAAAGGCAAAAAAAAATTTCCTACCTGAGAAATTAGTACGTATAACAGCGGGTAAAAATAAAAGAAAATTAAATTACGCTAAAACACACGAACTCGCTCTTACAGAAACTAAAATAAGTTATTTTACGAGGGAAGTTTGTTTGGTTACTTAGGTTAGTTGGCAGCGTGTGTACCATCTAAGTAAATTATGGGATGTTCGTAAAATGAATTTTACGCTTCTTCAGAGTCCATATTAACGTCTAACCACAAGATAATGCTATGCATGCTTCTATTCTTCTGTTACTGCCGTTTTTTTCCTCTTTCGCTAAAAGAGTTTTGGATAACCGTTAGTTTCAATCTGGATATGCCTTGGGTTCTCAAGAAAGTTAAAGTTAACACACTCGCAAGTTGTATAATGCTTATGTATTTAAAATGCGCAGAAAATACGAAAATATAATTAGTTATGCAAATAACAGCTAGGACAGCAATGGCCAAAAAAATTCCAACGACGTATTATATCTAATTATATCTAATAGGCCTATTACCATGATTCGAACCTACATTCTTTGGATGGAAACCGTGCACTTTTACAACTTACCCAACTCAACTTCCATACAAATAAGTATTTTCTACTTATAGGTAGTTAATAACTCAACTTACTTTATTCAGTACGTTAATTATATAAATATTAATTTTATTTGAGCAAAATGCAAACCAGAGGACATTAGTTAAATATATATAATTTCCAACAGACACGTGATTTTGGTAGACTACAAAAATCTCCCAATTATTTTTACAGAGAAATTCATCGTAACTTTAAAGGCAAATATTTTATAAAGAAAACCAGTGTACTTTTACAAGCATCTGCAAAATTACGAAAAAATTCCTTGCAAATTGAACACTTGATACACTTCCGTAGCTCTCGAACATAGCTTAAGGAGCCTGCCTAGTAAATAAATTACTTCAAGTTGCTTTGTTTGTTCTTACATCTCAAATAATAAACTTCCGACACACAATTTTTTTAAGCAAAGACAGAAGTGTCTTTGTTAAGTATCTTAGCTGTTGCAATGATTACAAAAAAAATTAATATATCAGCGAAATAGTCTAATATACCACCATCAATTTATAATTACTGTTCTTAGTTAAAACAAATAATTTACTTAAAGTCACGCCGGCCTCTGTAACGAGGTCAGTTAGACACCGGTCTACGGTGCAAGAGGTCCTGGGTTCGAGACCCGGCTCGGGCATGGATTTTGTGTTGTTCCTTCATCTCGCTTCACTCTCGTCATATCTTAAGGATGTTCACACGTCAAAAATTCATAATTTTATATTTGTACGGCATAGTGATCGATTAATAGACTTCGCTTGAGACTACATTTCCCACATGTAAAATATTATATGCTCTCATAGTGTTTCCATAGCGGCATGACAAAGTCAAAATTTGCAACTTACGGGAACATAGGAATAAAAACAACCAAGTGACGTACTCGAATGAAATAATTTCCACTGAATTTAGATATTATGGGTTGTTATATGCTAAGAGATTTAAAACATACTATGAAATTCCTTTATACTTTATAAAAATATCTGAAAATGACGATAGTTGCATACATTTATGGCAATTTTAATAAAAGACAAAAGGAACGTTGTTGCGTGTTTTTTTTAAGTCATTTAGCATATGACCCATAATATCTCATTTCAGCTTAAACTATTTCACTCGAGTAAGTCACTCGGTTTTTGCTGTTCCTATGTTCCCGTAACTTTCAAATTCTGACTCTGACATGGCACTCTGGGAAAACTATGAGAGCTAAAAAAATTTTACAGGTGGGAAACGTAGTCATCGTCTACAAAACGAATACTATGTCGCACAAATATAAAATTATACATTTTTACAACGGGAACACCCTTAAGATCTCGTTGTTAGAGAACTATAAAACCGTCTCACCTTACCTAAGATATTACGTCATAAAATAATAGAGTCGCTACTGAAAGTCTCATAGAGACGAGTTGACGGCGATGAGACTGGACGCATGTTCTGTGGCTTGCGCCTGGAGGTTAGGCCAGCGCAGGTCAACCTCGTGGGGTTTTTGTTGCACTTTTTTTAACAGGTCGAGCACGTAGTTGCGTCCCTATACGCTTTGCAGCGCTAGTGGAGAACGATCCCAGCACCCCCCAAGCGTCTGCGGCAGCAACTTATCCAGACTGTGTACCTCAAAGATGTTAGAAGGCTCCAGATGGAGCATTTCGCCGGGAATTGTAGCCAAACAAACGCTTGACATGGTTGGTATCAATATTGCCGACTAATTAAAAAATTGAGGACATTTTAGTTAGTAGGCGTGTAAACAGGACTAAAATATAGAGTTTACAATCGAAAACATCAATTAAAGAGCAAAATACATTAATTTACCATAAAAAAATACCAGTCTGATGTGAACTTTTGAAGTTAAAACCGTATGGCGGCTGGCAAATTTGGTGGCTACCTCTCCCCCCTCTTGGCATAGGCCGTGTCTCGATTCACTCAGAGTGTGCTCTCTCGCACTCTCTCTCTCGCGAACACGTCAGAGAGAGTACTCTCTGGTCGTCTCAATTCGTTGGCGAGAGTGCGAAAGAGCGAGAGTACTATGCGAGAGAACGAAACTGTTCACTCGCTACACACTCTCGTTCTCTCTGGCGCACGCCATCTTGATTACAGCCACGGTTTGAGGTTATTGAAGAAACGTGTGTCAGATATTGCTGATATTTCAATATTTATGCATGTATAATTATTTATAATGAATCGTTATTTATGTCGAGAAGTTGTGTAAACATTTCCTGCCGTAATATACGTTTAAATACACAAAACACAAAATTATGGCATCGCCTATAAACAGTTATTCGCTGCTTGAAATACGACTCTCGTAAGTTTAAAATTATAATTTGAATTGCCTACAATATATTTTAATAAAATTTACGCACTTGTTACCTTCGCATCGTTTGTTTACAAACTCGAGAGAGCATCGTTCCAATTGGAGAGAGTGAGAGTGCCAGAGAGATCTCTCTCGTGTTATGCGAAAGAGTGCTCTCTCCAGAGAGTACTCTTTAAATTGGGACACGGCCTTAATTCCCCTCGCCCTCAGTCAGACCTTATGCTACCCCGATGGTGTACTTCCCCTCCCCATTCCCCCTTCCAGACAAAAACTGTTTGGTTGGAACAGTCTGACATTCAGGTAGAGACCAGAGCGAGATGCGTGATGCGGTTGTTGTGCGGCCATACTCTCCGCACCTTTTGAACTCGAGCGGGAGTTTACATTCACCCAGGCAGCCACCTTAAGAGGGCACAGAGCCTCAGCCTGTCACAACATAATGAAAAGAAAGTTTTCGTTCTCTGGCACAACTGATGCTTGCAGTTGGTATTTTTGTTGGTGACTGACGTAGATGGCAGTTGAAGGACAGGTTACCAATGGCAGGATGGCAGAACGACCTGTTGACTGTTGTACTTGGTGTTGAAGTGGTTGATGTTTGTCATCGAAAACGTTTCAACTTACACTTCCAGTTGTAGTTGGTGTTGTAGCAAAGCTCAAAATATTGAACGTTTAGAAACTACCGACAAATAAAATTGCAGTCTACGGAGAAGGTATGTTTCATGCCAACATAAAAAAAACATTGTTAAGCCTCAATTTATTTAGAATTCCCTCAAACACAAAGCATCACACAGAAAGTCTATGGTCCGAAAATAATTCTAAATTTACCTATAACTTATAACAATAGCCGTGTCAGGTTACTGAATCAACCTTGTGACCAGGTTAGTGCAGTAAATATTGGGGATTTAGGTTGTAAAATTTACTGAGGTGAAGTAGCACGCTAAATTCCCAAACAACTCCGTAAATTCATCGACTACTGTTCAATTACGTTTTATGCTCCGTGATTCGACCGAAAAGTAAAGCGAGAAGAGATGGCACACAATAAAAAGAAACATCATAAAAATAGATTTATAGCACTAAGATCGCCGTTTTTGCACACATCAGTTCATTATTATGCCTTGAATGACTACACACACTAGAATAGAGCAACAACATTGATTTATTTACGAGGTGAGTTTTAAAATTCTACATTTGTGCATTCTCTCCTAACAGGGTAGGTGTGATGGCACTATAAAATGTAATGCTACAAATTGCCAGACGGTGATGATAAGTTCTTACTATCGACAAACCAACTGTTCTCATAAAGTCTCATAGTGTGGACAGTAATTAGGAAAATTAGGCTCTGACTACAGCAATACAAATGTCACTTCAAAACTCGATAGCCAATTAGGTAAAAACTATCTGGATAGACAAACTTCAAAACACAGTAGGTATATAGCTCGTTAAGGAATTTACATTTTTACGTTATTTCTTATGTTCCAATCTGCCGTACACTTGTTTTTGTATACAGTACAGTTTTCATATCTGAAACATTTTCTGCTCTTAATCCAGTCTGATAAGAGAATTGGTTTTTCGAGTACAGCTCGAAACATGCAACACACTCACCTTCATCGAAGTCGTCGGAGGTCACTGTAAAAAAAACTTCCTAAAATGTTTAGGAAGTAATTATCCCAGACGCATTATGGGACAGTTACCATACTTCTGTATTGTAAATATACAAATATTTACAATTGTCACAATACAAGTCTGGTTACTTCAGTATACATTTGACTGGTTTATAAAAAGGTTTAGGAGTGTTACCATGGATGTCTGGGAAACTATTCTACCATACCTACTTTCTTAGCGCTCCTATACGCACGTCTGGTAAATTTACAAACTGTTTTTTTTTTTTTAAGAGTGTATCATCCGCCAGTAGAAGTTCGCAGTTTTCAGACGAAGACGATGAGTCATATTTTATACGCTTCTGTGCAGTCTATCGTGGTTTACGTTTTACATGTAAGAGCAGTATTTCTTCATTAAACTTGCTATCACTTTCTCTACAATCCAATCAATTTTTTTTATGATTTTTTCTAACTCTTCTAGAAGGTGCCTTGTATTCTTGTTCATTGTCATTTCTTTCATTGCAGCAGTTGCAGTACTTTTCTTCTGTCTAAGGTTCTAAACAATTAAGTCTTACGTATTTAAGAGTAACAAGACTCTACGTAGGCTATAGTATATAGAGCGTCCCAACCTTAGATTGCAGTACAGAGCTAATGGCGTGCGCTGTTGCCAGATCGCAGCCACGTTACGAAGCTCGGGAGGTGCACTACATCAGGATTTTGAGCTTTAAAATATTATATCCTTTATTATTCTAATTGGTATTTCAATTTGTATATCATCACACTTAAAATGTGTAATTAATGACATTTTCTAATACTTTAAAATAAGAAACAGATCACATACTCCACTGATATTAATTCACTACATTAATTGTAACGGGCACTTCATTAAGAAATAATTATTATCACTTATATTTTAATCATCATAACTACTGCTGACAACAGAAGATCTCTTCCATTTTTGTAGCATCTGCCTGAAGACCAAAAACGTG
>PNEQ01012847.1:0-35187 GCA_003012365.1 Medauroidea extradentata
TTTTCGGAATGGTATGTCAGTTGGTTTTAGTGGCGTGCATAAAACCGTAAAGTGCAAATTTTGACGTTTACGACTCATTACGCAAAAACTATTAGATATTAAAAAATTTCCTAAGAGGAAGATTTAGTCACAATTTATGTCTAAAGTAAGAAAAAAAATATATGGTACAAATATAAAAATAATAAAAGACGTTGAAAACAGGTGAACCGCGGCTTTGTCAAAACACAATAAAAACGAAAAGTTAAAGAAACGACAGTTCAAAAACGATTTTAGAATTCGTTTTTGAAACAGAAAAGTTGTGATATATATCACTTCGTATTTGCCGTAAAATCGTATCACGAAAACGTACAAAAATAAAGCCCAGTAATTAATTTTATTTTTTCGTTATAGTAACATTTTTCAGAAAAAATAAAAGCAACGCCACCTATTGACAAATATTGCAGTTCATCTACAAATACTTCTCAAATTCTATTTGCAAGTTTTTTCAAATACATTTAAACCATACCTATTACATTTTTAATGAAATCTTAGTACTGGAGATTAAAACTATGCACAGAAAATAAAAAATGTTTTATTATAAGGTGTCATAATCAGCTGTTCTTTTCAAACGGCCATCTTGACTTTTACTTTGGTTTTTCAGTCTCTTGGAAACGTAAAGTCAAGGATGCTTGTCTTTACGTTTGGCGGCGCCATTGTGTACGACCCCATAAGAAGCAATGTATTGGAAGCTATCTTAAAGTCAAATGGTAAAGTCATATGCTAAAGATTTCAAATGTGTACAGAGCTTAACCAAACAAACGCTTGACGTGGCTATGAACTATACGGCCGACTAATTAAAAAAATTGAGGGAATATTAATTAGGAGGTGTGCAAACAGAGGTGAAATATGAGTTCTCAAGCTAACATAAATTAAAGAGCATAATACATTCGTTTACCTTAAAAACTACCAGTCTGATGTGTATTTTTGAGGTTAAAGTAGCATGGCGGCTGGCTAATTTGCTTACTACCTCCTCCCCTCTTGACATCATTCCCCTCGCCTTCATTCAGACCTTATACTAACTCCTTGCTCGGGCCTAATGTTCTGAGTTCTCTCCCCGCCGCTCCTACTGTGACGTACCACCTTTTAATATCGTTCACAAAGAAACGCTGTGAAAAATCTTTCTGAGAAGTAAACGAAGTTATTTACCCAGACGCAGTAAGTAACACTTATACCTTTGTTTCGTATAGCCGAGCAAAGTGGAGCAGTGGTAAAACACTCGTTTGGCCTTCGGAAGGACCCATGTTCGATCCCCAGCTTTGGCCATCCTGATTTCGGTTTTCCGTGGTTTTCCAAAATCACTCCAGGCGAATGCTGGGATTGTTCCTTAAACAGGCCCTGGCCGATTCCTACACCCTTTCCCCCGAGTTCCTCTACAATAGACACGTAAAGTGACCAAATAAAAAATTAAAATTGACAGCTACTTACGGGCAGTAACAGTTAAAAATCTGTGTAATGTAGCACGTTGAAGGACAATATCTACAGTACAAATGGTTACGTATACATCGATCTTATAATTTATAACTAAAAACGTATTGCATTGTGACACATTTAACAAAATATTAAAAATTACTACCCGTATGTAGCTGTAAAATTTTACCAATGTTATACTAAACAGAGTAGGCTCTTTACACATATATTTGTTTTCACAGGTATGATTAGGGACTTATTTTTAATTGCTCAGAGCTAGAGACTTCGATAAACAAACTGTAGCAGAGAGAGATGAATTTTATCGACTATCACAAAAAAACTGCCAACTCTGGCACGTGCCCCATTTAACCCGTATTTCGCAAACGGAAATATAACCACCCGGGTTCAATTAAACTTCGGCGTCCAGAAGCTTCCACAAGAGCCATGCCAAGACACGGCGCAAAACATAAACTAAACACATAATTTTCGTAGACGAACCCAAAATTTACCCTTGTGACACATATATATATATATATATATATATATATATATATATATATATATATATATATATATATATATATATATAATACCATTCTTCAGTTTGTAAAGAGAGTAAATGTTGAGCATTGTTTTTATACAAGTCTAGTGACAAGTATTCGTTTGACTGTTTGCTACAAATGTATAAGTGACACCACAATTTATGCATGTAACAATTTTACAATACCAACTTTCTTAGCATTCCTATACATATTATTGTAAGTTAAGTTAACAAATAACATTTTACAATGCTGCTTGTCATGCTTTTACTAACCACGCGGCACGACTTTCGGTCGAAATTATCCTGGCCGTTGATTCCAGTACGTCGAAATTCCTGCTTATATTTGAAGGCCTTGGTAAAACAAATGACTATGTCATATTTATGAACTTCTAAGAAAAAAGCAATACAAGATTCATTAAGAAATTTACTCTTGATGATTTGCATATGCATGCTACGAAATATTCTAAGAATTAAGAATATTAGATTAGCATTGGTATTTTTAACTGTTAAATAATTTTAATTGATTTATTTCTCAGAAGTTTACAAATTTGACATACCCCTTTCTTCCACCAAAGTCTTCAATTAAAGATCTCGTTAGATGTAAATCAGAAAATGTGGAGTGTAAAAGAAAAAAATTGTGAGAGCTAAAAACGTTAAAATTACTGACCACGAAGCAGAGCTGTTCATGTCATGCTCATATTTACACAGGTATTACACCAGTTCGCTATGATGGAAGGCGAGTGCACTAGCCTCTACATAACCGCGACCGCTGCGAATATGAAGCAGCAACTATGTAAGGGTATCTGGTGATGTATCTAGTTTATCTTAACTTTCTATTTTGATAATACCAATTTTGTTTAATTTAATAACTGACTATTACCACTTTAATTAATAACATCTAATTTTATCCTCACAAATTAACCATATAACATTAAAAATACATTTTAATAATTTTAAACACTGTGTAATAATTATATTTCAATAAAGTTACATTTAATTATTCATTCACATACTATTTGTAACCTTATTGCTGATTTTTACAGTGTGTGAATCTGCTGTATTACATTATGTTTTCACAGTTACTGCAGTGACGTTTGTTAATTTAAAATATTGCTCTTCACTAATTAATTGGTAATACTATGGGGTAGATTTTCCAATAGCGGGTGATCATTTATGTGACCCATTAATTGTTTTTTATCTCGTGCAAACTGGAGGCATCTTTCCGAACGAAACACAACTTTTGTGAAAGTGATTTTTTTACACCTCGAAGCTGTACTGTCAGTGACATGAAATGTGTTTTCAAATGTGACGACACTAATCACCTTTGGTGTATACATATTTTGTTCCACGTGGACCATTACTTTTTCCACCATCAGTAGTTTCAGGTGGAGTACATCCAAATTTTCTTTAAAAATTCATAACTTTTAGACGGTGGCGTATCGGATTATACAAGTTTCGTTTATTTGGTAGGTCTTTGGCCCCTCTATCACCCACCTCATTATTGACGTCTACTCCCGGAACAACCTGTATATATAAAAAAACTTAAAACCAGAAAAAAAATATTCTATAAGGTCAATACTTTGCTTTAAAAATTGCATATTGTGATTCATATACTGTATGACAGCACACTCACTGTACTGATTTATGTAAAAGTTTGTTTAATGCTATTTTATTATAATACCGGCAAAAGCAACCGTGGGCATAGCTTAACTCAGTTATCGGCTGTCCCTGTGCAATCCACGAAAGTTGGGGTATGAACGACCAAACACATATTGTTTCATATACATGCTCTGTACACTAATTATGACGTCAGTATAACATAATTTTCCCTGGGGAGTTGCAGAAACCCACTTGTCACATTGCTTGCTAATGTTATTGTCTCATGGACTGGACGTACACATATATAGAGTAAATACTAAATATTTATTTCAGGTAGTATTTTGAAATATTCAATAATATTTAAAATCTGCTAACACAGTTCTCGGTTTTTACAGATGTTAGAGATTGATAACTTACACTTACAATTCTAAATTTGTATAGTCTTGGTGTGTATGAAATTAAAAAGATACTGTTTTCTGCTGTAGTATTAATACGCTGCATTGAGTTGTACATGTACAAAATGAATTTCTTTAGACTTCTAAATAGCATATAATTAATTATTCTTTATTATAAAAGTGCTTGTAAGGAGAAGTTCGGTAACTTATAATTTTTATTATATGGATTTTAATGATGGAACTTTTCTTGTTATCCTTTCCTTTCTAAACTATTTAAAACCAGTTATATTTGTAGCCGATTTGGCAACGTTGCTATTTCTGCAGAGTGAGAGCACAGCGAGCTTTCAGACAAAAATTTAAGACTTTAATTTAAGAAAACCGAATGTATGTTTGAAAATACAGATGTAATTTGCAAAGTTTAATATCCCAATTTTCTCAAAAACCTTTCACAAATTTTAACTTTCGCCCTAGCAGTGAAGCAAACATACATGTTCGCTTTCCAAGTACTGAAGTAATATGTATATAATTCTACGATTTTGACCAATTTGATAACCACCGTATTCGTCGTATAAGGTTATTTACTTGAAATGCTGTATTTATATACTGTATTAAATTTTGCTATGCACCTAACATCATCTAGGGGAGAGCTAACCGAAACACTGTTTTTTATTCTGTTGATTCTGCGTACTCTTACAGAAACCATTAAACTATCTGGAGTGAGTTACTAATTTTGTCGCATGTGGATATTTCGTGCCAATCTGATCCAGGATTTTTTCTTAGCGAAACGAAAAAGTATACAAAGTTCGGTTGGCACAGTATGGTAAATCGGTTGAAAAAATGTGCACAAAATAAATCTGTTCTTTCTTATCAAATAACGAGATCTTTGATTTAGAGCAATCAGTGCCTATTAGAGAAGAATAGCGTGTCTCCCAAATGACATGGTTTTTTGCAAAAATTAATAAAACGTAGTGATGCTAAACCATTGTACGCATAAGAAGTAACCATGCTGTAAACTAATACAAATCATTCAATTAAAAACACTATTTACTGTGAACTTACTGTGTTTGGCATAACCGCCAAAATTATTCTGAACCTGAAAAGTTATTAATACTTTTCAGTGCAGGTTAACGGTTAATATTTTATTAAATAATTTGCAAAACGTAATCACTTTCCACGTTGAAATTGTCTACAAAAATGTATTTACCTGCATTAAATGTTTCAAGCGAAATACTATTAATTGTATTTGTTACTGTTATTTGTGCAAACAAATTGTTGGATACATAGTGTAGAAATCTTTGTTATCAACGTTTTTGAAATTTTATTTGAAAATGTATTCACGACGTTTTTTTTGTAGAGCAATGAACTCATGTTTCTAATAATATTCCAACATTTTTATTCTTGTATTTATATTGTCAAACTTATGTGATGACTCAAGAAGAAAACACTGTGATTCGGTAAAATAAAAGTAAAACGTATAATCCCCATTTATTTTATCTGTCCTTATTTCTGAATAAAAATCATATTTAGTGGTAGCTTTATTGTACCAACTACGATTTATCTGTGAACACTAATAAAAGCAAAGCTTTTCTGAATAAGGGGTAATTTCGTTACGGTGTTGTGGAAGTCTGATTTCAATACATTCAATGGTATTTCACAGGAGTGGCAATTAAGGGAATTCAGAGCCAAAAAGTGTGGAAGCTTCTGTATTTTAAGTTAAATAAAATTCATTGGAGCTATCTGTAGAACAGTGCGGTGCGATTTGGTGAATAGAGCTACATTTTTCATTTTTAATTCTGTTCTTCCTAATTAAGCTTCGTTGTATTTTCTTTATTTGCTAAACAGCGAGAAAATTATTTCTGTAGAAAGGGTTCACTATCCATCCCTGGGGTTCATCCCCCTTTCATCATCTAAATGCACGCCAGCGATAACTGTAATATTTTTACAAGTTTGTTTATTTTCAAGAACATTAGAAAAATTTCGTATTTCGAAAATGAACAGTATTTCGCCGTATGTTAGAAAAGAGATATGAGTGGGAAGTAATAACTTTTTTTAACGGGAATAGTTATGTCTCTGTTAGGGTTTTTATTGTAACTAAGCGAAAATATTTTTCCGCGAGATAGTTTATGTTACGCTTTGTTTATTTAAGTTACAGAGTTTACTATTTAAGCTTATGTACTCATTTATCGATATTAAAATTGGTAGAGGAAGCCAGGATGAAATACAGGCATATTCACGTAAATAACACAGCATATATATGTAAATTATACTTTCAAACCAGCAGTTTTCACAATTGTATTAATAAATAATTCACAATTAAATATAAACTGTCGACAAGAATATCATCTTGAAAAATAAAACTATGGCCAAACTGACATGTAGAATTTTAAATTTTTGTTGTTTCATGCCGTACACTTGATTAGTCTAAAATACCATAGAAATACACTAAATGTTCCCCAAGATATTACACTGCTGCACAAAACTTAAAGAAAGATTTAACTCTCGTAAAATAAATAATGCCAGACAAAATACTATGCATAAATAAATGTGTTTCCTGTGTATAAAGAAATCCAAGGCTGATGAAAGTGGTAATTATATATGGAAATTGGATTTACAGGATGAATGTTTTAAATGCCGAGTTCAAGGAATTGTTGAAATAGATAAACATTCGGTGATTTACTAAATGAATCTTTTAGAATTGAATACTTTTCTACGTTCAAAATAATTCTTGGGAGAATAATGGACATAGACGCATACTCAAAAACAGAGCCATACACTCGAAATTGATCTCATTCTCTTAAGAAATAGATTTCCTACCAAAACCAAAGGAATTTGAACTTGAAATGGAAATAGTTCACCATTACTTTATAAGAACTGTAAAAATATTTCTGAATAATTAATGAGCAGAAATATTTTTTTGTAGAATATTTTCGAATTTAAATTTGGAAAAATAATTGCACGAAACCATGCTTTACTCTGTTATTAAATCTACAACTGGACTTGTTCCTTTCTGTTGACATATGCTAACATTTTTTCTTCGTTTTGTTCTCTTCTGTTCCGCACTAAGAGAGATCAGTTTCAATTTAAACAATTTAACAACAACAACTGACTGGTTTAATATAATCACATCTGCTCGTGTTAAGATATTGGAGACAGAGGTCAAGGATTCTATCATCCCTCTGTCAGAGAAAATTGCACCTTAGTCATAGCTTGTCATGGTATTGGGAATTCATTTAACTGATTGAGAACGGGAGTTTCACGCTGTAAGACCAAACTAAATAAATAGAATACGCTTGTAAACAACGATGATGACATCTGTGACTGTGGCGTATTGCAAGCGCCAGAACACCTGCTGAACTGTCCTTTAATGGAAGATAAGTGTTCAAAAAAATATCTTCTGGTTTCAAATAATGAAGCCATAATTGTAACTAACTACTGGCAAAATTCAATTCGATTTGGACACGGAAAAATTAATGCGTTAAGGAACAACCCTGTTACTCAAAAGCAATAAAATAAGGCATGGTCATGAAAAATTATACATCTACGCATTCCACTTCATCATTACCAACTCAAATTAATGTTACTTACGCTAATTTATTTTATGTATAAATGCGTGCTAAAATGTTCAAAACATAAAAATAAGAAGATATGGCCAAAGTTATGATAGTTGCTAAAATCTTTCAATATATTTATATCATTACTATAGCTGTCCGGGAATGCGTTACAATGCCCAATTAATAATTTGGTAACTCAGTTCTGCCCCTCTTTCCCGTTTTGCAAATATTTCCCACACTTTTTTGGCAGAAACATTTACGAGCGCACGCACAACTCACCAAAACTTCATCAGAATCTGATGAATGGTATACGAACGCACACTTTTTGTAGGCTACAGTAGTTCTGCATTAAAAATTAGTCAGAGTTACATATTAATCAAAGAGTAGTACTGTAGCTCAGTAACGTACAGAGTTTACTAATAAATTGTGGCATATTTGATTGTCATTTCTTCTCTGTAGTCCTCGCTTAAGTCGAAACATTAAGGTGCTGCCCACCTGATATCCAAGGTACGAATAAGTACACGGAATAATTTATTTAATTATATTTGGTGTGGCTTAGTTCCTGCCAAATCTGCATACATAACACAGCTGTGTTCATACCGGCACTGTCTACATTGCTATAGAATTATTTTACGGCCTTTTTCAATACCTTGAAAACTATTAATGCATTTGTATTACCATTGTAAAAAAACTTATTAAAACATTTCATAATATTTTCCTACATTTGCATTCAGTGCAAGAAACTTGGTTTTCGTTAGAAAGAGGTATCATTAAAATTGGCTGAGCGCCACCAATTATAATTTAACACATAAATCCGTATCCTTGCTCACGCTATTGTAGGTATTGTACTCTCCTTAAGTCCTTTTAATTATCTACCTACACAATGACTAATATATACAACTTTTACTCTTGATATGCTGTTTGTTACCTGCCTCTGTAATGACAAATAAATTAAAATTCCTTAACATTACGAAAACAATTGTAATTCTTATCACTAAAACTGACAAACAAAGATGAAATAATTAATATTATAGTTATTGGCACTATGTCTTATAAATGTAGCCGCAATACTATGACTTCAATTAGTAAAGGTTTATTTAGTTGATTACTTATTCATCAATTCGATATGTTTTCTGTGATCATAAATAAAACTTGTACGAAATAGATAATGAGCTTAAATTAAGTCCAATAATGGTACTTTAAAGTCTAATATCCGTGCAATTTTGTAACGTTTCAGTTAACCATTTGTCGTTAGCTAGTTAATTAAGTATCACACTTAAAATATGATTTTTAACCAACTGTGTCATGCTACAGTTCAACACAGAAAAACAGTAAAACTATTTAAAACTTTATAATACTAACGATATTTATTTCCAGAACAGGTCGAACCTAGAATATGGAACATAAAGTTGAGTCTTAGATTTCATGTACGTAAAACCATATTGTTTTTATGTCTATATTTTGAATGGAAAAAAGTGAGCTCTTCTTGTACACAAATTTTGATTTTGTATCTGTCAGAAATCAAAATACGTATGTTTGGATGCCTAAAGATTGTTAATATAGGCCTACTATCGTAAATTAATATTTGTGGAATACCTTCCGAAGCAGAAACACAAACTAATTGGAAGTGACTTTTAAAATTATTTACTTGCAGCTAATGTAGTGGTGTTTAAATAAAATATTACCTTTTTTGGAAACGTTTTTTACTAATTATATAATATAAGAGAGTGAATTACAACGTAATTAAAAGTACATTAAAGCCTTTGAAAAATATTGCTAATATGACTTGTAAATTATTAATGGACGTTTAGTTAAAGCCTGTTCATTTTTGAGTTCGTTCCTTAATATGTAAGTGCAATCACTGCATACTGAACTATTGTCGATACTCTGAGGTTCAGTTGCCACATATCTACCGCGCTTGAATGCCCCTGTTTGGAGAAACATATTTATCTACGGCCAATAATTGATGGCTCTAGTCAAATTAATATCCCGACTTTACTACATATACGTGGCCTTGCTATATAAATCAACTTAGAATTTATTTAGAATAGTTACGAATATGTTATAATATATATTGTGTGTATGAGCTAAGCGAAAATAGATTTCAATGCTTTGTGAACAATTAATACAAATAATAGTTTATTCTGCTAGCGTATTCAAATTCGCGAATTGTCGTCTGTCACATTCTGTGTATATTAATGTGCATTTAAGATATAATTATTTCATTTATAGGAAAGATAAATACGTTATCAAAACTCTAATGTTTAGTAAAATAGTTCTTAAATAACAATTTACTCTTACAAATTCAGTTACAAGAGTCTAGTCGAAATTATAACGTCTGGAGTGTACTCAATTATTTCAACGGTGTCATATGTAAGACACTAAAAGATGATTTTGCCAGAGAAATTTGTTGGCAAGGGTCAACATTATCAACATTAGCATTTTACAAAATTTTTATTTAATAAAGTAACTGCTCAAGCAAACGCGGTAGTTGTCTAACCAGTAACAGTTTGTTTCCACTTCCGTGCTCATTTTGGTTTTTTTTTTTTATTGTTACTGGAAGTGAACCTTATATACGAGCATTTTTCAGAACAGACAATTGGCAGACGAGAACATTGGAACTTTGACAAAAGATTCGTTCTGCTCACCACACGTAACTCTTCTAATAGTTTGATATTTGCTTGAACAGGTATTTACCAGAAATTCTTCGAATTCATTTGACGGTAGCGATGAGTACTGTAATCTTAATTAGGACACGGTTTGTTTCAAACGTCATTTATTGAAAATAATTATGGAATATGCGTACTTAAATGCAATCACTCTTTCAAGTCAAACATGTTTGGCTTAGCTTTCTAACCAACAGAAGGCTAATACGATAACATGGTCGATATCAATAGTCAGAGGACAGAAATATTTGCTACATGTATTGTGTTTTGAAAATTACGACAGGCACTACCAATTATTAATTTTCTTATTCTTCATTCAATAATTTTAGCAACTTTTCTTATCTCCCAAAATTGCTTATTATAAATCGTCCGAATTGTATATAATTACACGTCTGGCTGCAGGATAATGCATTTAATTTTGTTTTTCTATTTGTCCAAAGCAAATTATATTAATTTTATTTTTTCTACTTTTAGAATAAATTATATATATTTTTTTAATTTGTGGATTTAAACGCATGCAAATATATAAAACTATGCGTTTAATTTGCTCATTATTCGCCTCACTTCTGAGATTCCTCCGCTCTCGCTTAGGCTCTCTAATTTGCATATTTTATCCTATTTCTATGTTCTTGTCGCTGCTTTCCCTCTTCGAAAAGACCCATATAAAACGCAGTGTTACCGTACACTAAGAACAGTACAGTGGCATGTTAGTAAGCATTTCAGTTGTTAAGAATAAGAAGTTTTAATTTATGCGTTAATCTTGTAACATTGCCACACACACACACACACACACATATATAATTTCATATATGTGTATATATGTGCATATATATATATATATATATATATATATATATATATATATATATATGCTACTGTACTTTTTTTTGCTTAACGCGGTAATGCATATAAGTTTAAAACATCACCCCAGCACATTTGGATAGGATAAGCTAGAATATCTGAATTATCCGTCTCCTGGCCGTCATATAATGTAATAAAACTGAGCCAATTCCTTGCCAGATCGCTCAGCTTCTTTGACGGTTTCTAAATTTATTTATTTTGGAGAAATGTTGCTTAACTGTTTGCGTCATTTCCGGTACCGTTGAACAGGACCTAGGCGAGAATTGTTCTTAAAAGATATGTTACTACTGGGAGGCGGTGTTACGGTCTAAGTGTTGTTTGCGCAAATAGTTGTACGGCAAGTTGCATAAGTTTACAATCCACAGGCTTATGTATAGCACTTTGTAAAACTGATATAAACCTTAACTAATTAATAGTACACAGATGATGACTTTGAAATGTAATTGTTTCTGCTATATTGTAAGGTTTTTAACAAATGTAAATGTAATTAATTACAAAGTCGAAACTTTAACGCACCAGTAGCACGGAAAGTATTTTACTTTAAACCATAAGCACAAAATGTTGACTGCAGTTAAATCTGCGTTCTGTATATTGACGGTGCTCTAGCGTTTACTAATTGTATTAAGTAATGAAGTTTCTTGAAAAATTATGTAATCTTACTGTGAAGTGTAACAATACACTCCGTAGACAGAAGTACGATATTTACGCTAAGATTTTTTCCAGAGCCTGCGACATGTCAGTCTATAAATATATTTTACGAACATATTATATGTATATAGACTATTATATACATTACACATGCATACATCCTGCTTATTTTAACATTGTATTACACTTACCACTTCAAGCTCATCTCATCGTACCGAAAACGTAGCTTACCTACGCAAACATGCTTGTTTGAAAAACCCATCATTTACAGTAAACATATATTAGGGAATTTAAAATGCTTTGTATTCTCAAAACTAAGACGAATAGACTTTGCCATAGAACGTCCCCTGATAAGTTACATACATCTTAATATTAACTTTTAGCACTTTATTTCTTAGTGTAAAATTATTTTCAAAATCAGTGGCACTGACCGTAACTATAGACTTGAATCATATAGTCAACATCTAATAATAAAATTAAAAATATCCCTCCTTTCTGATCGAAACATTTGCGACTGCGTTTTCGAAAGTACTATAATATTATATGTTGCATGTTTTAATTCATGATTACTAATCTATCTAGGACATACAATATCAACTGCGATATTTCTGCGTTAATACTGGCATAACAAAATATTACTTGAAAAACAACTCGCTTATATTTTAAAACGGGAGGCTATATATAAATGTATAGTTATAGCAAGTTTTAATGCACTTCGGTTATTAGTCAGCAATTCCCAGGACATATGGCTCATAAACGTTCTGTATTTTAACTGGTGTTCTTACGATGTCCGAATGAATAAACAAGAAGCTACCAGCAGAGCTCGTTCAGTTTGCTGAATGTTGCTGCATATTAGCTAAAATACTATACAAAGTGAAATTATATTATTTTCATATTAAAACTGATATGACAAATTTGAATCTATTCCGTGCAGTAGTAATGAACATATGAAGGATTAATTGTCTCAGAATCACTTTCTTGCAAATAATTGCCATAAATGACTTCATAGTAGTAAATGTTATAGGTGTACTTCACACGTTTCTGAATACGAAGTTTTGTTGTAATTTATTACATAACACGAACAATTTTGCGTTCTGACTTAAAAAAACTAATTTAAATGTCGTTTAAAATGTGTTAATTAACATTGTAAAAAAATTATTCAACATTTCCATTTATTTAATAATTTGTGTTTTGAATCTGACAAATGCCTGTGCTATATATGCACATTCCTTAAAAGTTATATTACTAAATAACAAAACTTACATAACAGTTATTTACAAAAATATATGTGCATTAAAGTCATACATGCGCGAAAATATATGTTGTTTTGTTTACATGCTTCATTTGACAGGTATCGGTCAAGTATTTCTAATATAATTATTTATTTATTTGACGCGTGACAAAACAACAAGCAATTACAAAGTGATAATTGGTAACTTAAGATTTATTATTTCACAAGTAACGTTATTACCGCTTCCTCTTTTTTATGCAGAGATAAAAATGGTTTGTAATAAGTAATGGTATTCTTGTCACAGTGGGATAAAAATTGATCTGTGTAATAAATCGAGAAAAGTTATTACGTAATAATTGTTAGAACACTAGCAGTAAAGTCAAAAACATAATTTCACAATAAAAATATAGTTCTTCCAAAATCAGTCACGCATGTTTTCCAACTATGTGCCAATATTTATTACTTCCAAAAAGGTCTCAAAAATATAATTATTCTTCCTGTTCTTGTGAAAATTTTAGTTTCTTTCATGAGTGAGGTTACATGTCAACGAGAGCATTCACTTATGTACAATTTTATATTGTTAAAAATGAAAACGTGCCACTTGTACCAAAAGCAGAACACAAAAAATATTCTGGCTCGTCAGATATTCATGAAATACCCTTTGAAGTGTACTACGTTGAAATTCTCTCGCTTTGTCAGATATCTTGAAAATTGCCGTTGCTACAACTTTACATGCGTGGCAGAGGAGGCCATAGTACTAATTTCCCTCCAAGTCCAGAACACTTGACGAGGGGACTAATTTTCTCTATTGTCGTGGTGAAGGGTTTGTGGCGAGATCCCTCCAGCTCTCTCTCTCTCTCTCTTTCTCTCTCCCATCTCTCTGTCGACCAAGAGGGTTCCTACCAAGGAGGCTGCTATTAACAGTCATGTGCTCGCCAACCTCTACGGGAAGTTTCCCTAGGCGTGAGGACCACAAACCAGAGCGCGGTAGATCAAATACACCTGAACTGGTTTTGCTTTACTAAAGTTTCTCAGCCGGGCCAGGGAAACAGCCCGTGTGACCGCACAAGCCCTTACCCCCAGGATATCTATATCTCTCCACAGGCGTTTTCAACAAGTAACCTACGAGAGATACGTAGTTTTCTCGGTTATCTGAAGTGGTTCTTTCTGTTTCAAGAATGCGGCTGTATAATTTATGTAACAAATTGTATCTACTATATATATTTTTATGTGTTGGTTATTTTTTATACTCGCATTAACTAACTATGATCAAGTAACAGCTTCATTGCATCTTTTTTTTAATTCCTATTTTCAAGTAGTCATTCATCTTCTCCCAATTATTTTGTTTCTTTGTGCACGTTTGATTTCTTATTTCTTCTTCTTTGAATGCCTCCTTAATTAGTTTTTTTTCTCAAATATGTCTTATTTCGTTATTTTCGATACATTGATGTTGTTTCTTACTACTTCTTTCCCTTTTTCTGTAAACCACGATATTGTAGATTTGTTTCGGTTCCTTTACTTGGCGTAATTTTACTCTGTTCTCTATTATAAAATGTGTGTTTCACTACTGTCAAACGATTAAGTCTACATAGCATAGGTAATACTAGAGATGTGGACTATATTAGTGAATAAATAATTCCTTAGATATACACATGTAGTTGTAGGCATTGATTTAATTGAATTGGTCATTTTGAAAAGGGCACATGCCCAAAAATGCAAATGTTTCAGGAAAGAAAAAAAACTGTATAACTTTTGAAAAAAGTTTCATTCAACAACGATAATATTTCTTTATGCTTACTATATAAATAGTTACCAAGTAACACAATATTTGCAGAATTTACAGGAATACGTTAGGTGTGAAAAAATTAATTAACAATTGGACAAGTGAACTTTTCCAAAACACTGCTCTTATTCTGCACAAAATTATGCAACGATTAATAGTTTATTGTATATAACATACATGAAACATGAGACATCTGCTGCACTGCATCACTATATTTCTGATCACTATTGTTCACACAAGTTAAACACATGAAATAGAGGTTCACAGATAATGTTCACATTTTTTTTTTAAATCTTCCTCGGGTGTTTCATTCCTTTCAGTAGTTGACCAATTGTTTATTAGTTCATTGTAGAAAGGCAAATGTTCGTCAGGAATGTATGTGAAGTAATTTTTTTTGTCCCCGATTTTTTTTTACATTGACAGGGAGTCGCCCACTGTAGGCTGGAAAATATTTCACTGTTGGCAAGTCTGTACGAAGACCTGCTCGCTGTGACAAAGGAAAATCTTCTGATACCAGTCCATCAATCCACTCAGAAACATGTAACACTCCAGGATTTTCATAATCATTTACAAAATAACAATATTTCGAAATCTGGAAAGTGATTTTGTCCTTTCGAGGAATATGTTTGCCTAGAGACGAAACTGAGAGCACAGACTTTTATCGATAATATCAGAAGTTGTAACTTTTTTAAAACAAAATGTTTTGGTTGTTGATGATTCCACAATCAATCTAATATACTGACCTTCCCTATAAATGCTGTCCTCCTTTTTTATTTTTAGTTTCACGACAGAGAAGTTTCTATCACAGTCATGAAATGAATGTCCCCTAGTCGGAAAGTAATGATACATTTTTTTTTAATCGCCCACCGGATGCTAAGGCTAACAGAAAGCGCACTACTGCATGGTTTCTGTTCTGCCGTGGGCAGCCATCTGAGAAAATGTGTAGTTCAGTCACCGTATCTTCGACACATTCATCGATGTAATTATGTAAAATTGTACAAACTTCGTTTGGCCCTATATATGCTTCCCCTTCATAGTATGAATAAAACCATGCTTTGTTGGTTTTCATGTTGTGGCAACAAAATTCAAAAACCCACAACTGGCGATAGTAAAATACCTCCTGTACGAAAATATTGGGTAACCGAAGATTTTCATGTAATCTATTACTATTCCACCAATGGTATCGTTTTGCAAACATTTAGCGTCTATTTCCTTCACTTTCTTATAGTATTTACTTGCTCGACGCTTGTAGACGAGTAACTCGGCTGTGGCAACGCGTTTCGCTGTGTCATTTAAATGAGCACTACGTAACTTTTGTTTACATTCTTCGCAGAACGAGCAGACATCAACTTGAGGCCGTCCAAACGATAAGTTCAAATTCTCTTGAAAGTATTTCAGAAAAAACTTATACTTAACACTGTCTTTCATAGCAGGGTACTTTTCGACGAACATACTATACATTATTTTTTTACATTCAAATTGGCATGTAGACATCTCTCTTCAATATCATTTGAATAATGTATCTCTTTTACATCAAATTACTCTATAAAGCCATGGATATTCTTACATGTTTCACCTGGAACAGTATTGTGACGAGAGCCAATAGATTTCCCTCGTCTATCTCTTGGAGACTTTCCAGAAACTAATAATATGCATAAACGTCGCTCCTTTTTTGGAGAAACACCATGAAAACTGATAAAAGCACGTTTGCATACTGGTATTCGGGTACCATTAAGACACACGTGATATGTAAAATGGTGAACTTTCGGCTTTGACTGTGCAGCATCTTGGCGTTTCCTTTTCCTAACTGAGGAAGTAGCTTGGATCTGAATCTGAAGATATGTATCCTGGGCTTCTTTAGCGTCAAAATCATGTATGTGATTCAATATAGTCCTCTGGTCATCATCTTTGAATGAACTAAAGCAGTCTCTGGTACACCTGAAAAATATTTGCGCAAATTTAGTTTATAAGGTTTCAAAACTGTTTTTAACACATAACGCACTTTAAACGTTACACAATCATTATCAGCAATCAAATATTGAAAATACGAAACATGATTACAAATATTTTAACTGCATCAATATTACAGCAATGCTATAATGGTCACAAAATCATTTTCAATGCAACTATTTTACAGTATTTTTGCTTGAACAATGTTTTTATTAGTTTAATACTAATAACTAATATTTAATTTAGTTAATTAGCCAAGATCAATCTGTTTGAACATATTAACAATAATAAAGAAATCATGTTCTGACAACAAAAAAAGTGACAGATCTAAGATGAAGGATCGAACCATCAATTTTCATCTCCGCAAGTAAACACTCTATCATTGTACCAACGAGACAAATGTCATTCTAGTGCTTATAATACAATAACGAGTTTTCGCGATTGTGTTAGTTTCATATATCCAGCAACACATACAATTACCACGCATATACTATACTTAAAAACATTTTTACATACCTGCAAAATGGTCCAGTTTTCCTTGCTGCGATGGATTTCCCTACATGGTTGATGTGCTACAAACCTTTAATCTTCGCGGTTTTTATTACAACGGACTTATAACTATCTTTGTTTGTAACACCTTTCTTTCTTCTTTTACAAACTGTATATACATCAGCATACGAACTCTCTTCGGCACTTGCCATATTTTCTTATTATTCTTGTGATAGCCCAAATAACAACTCCAACAACTCCGATTCTCACGCAATACTTAAGATTGGATCACGTGAGTATCATTCACACCACACTAGCGCACGAGCTCACATTCGTTGACAAAAGACTATCGAGCCCATGATTCCGTCATGACGCAAACCACTTCTTCGTTCAGTTGGAAAGAGTTACATCTACTCGTTCGGGTGGAAAAAGACACATCTACTGGACATGTGTCGTTCTCGAAATGAACTGTGAAAACCTGTGAGCTCCTGTACAGTATCATGACTTGACAGAAGTATTCTTTTCGCGTGGAACGATACACACACACTCGTAGTAGAGGAATATGCATAGGAAAAACCCTATTTTGACAAAAACTGGACATGTGCCCTTTTCCAAATGACCAATTCAATTACTTAACTAGATACTTTTTATTGGTCAATAAATACGTCAGGGTATGATACAGAATTTTATTTTGACTCTTTAATACCTAAGTGCTCTTTCATTGCAGTGTGTAACTCGTACCCTGGTGACAAACAAGTTTAGAATGGATGATTCCGAGCAACGTGACGCAATGACAATTCGTGGAACTTGGGTTCTGGAGAATTCCAGTACGATTTCCTGGTCTAGCCATCCTAATTTATGTTTTCCGTAGTTTCCTGAATTTACTCCTGGCGCATTCTAGGACAGTTACGTAACGAGAGCAGTAACTTCAACCCGTTCTTTGTACTGCTGTGTTTGCATTGGGGCTTATAAAAATTATGACTGGCAAACTGATTCAGCTATATGCACACACAGTTTTTCGGCTTATGTCTGTATATATGCATTGTTGTGAGCCGCAAATGTCGTGCGAGCAGCGTTTGCTGATACGGTGGCGGCAGGAATAAGGGACCTCGGACCGCAGTGTATTACCCTTTGTACCATGCCGCGGCAGTCACCTGAACGCTTATCTCGAGTTTCGTATAAAGACTCAGGTAACAATGACATCACGTCCTAGAGAATCCTTGTGCGTACTCTCTGCTCCCGAGAAGTGCTTTGACCCTGATACGAATTCGACATGTTTCCCGAATCTCCTAGACAGAAAGTTATAGCGAGACTTCTGAACACTTCTATGAGTATAAAAGGGAGCTGTGCAAGAGACTGACAGAGTATTTGCCGAAAGGCATCTTTTGTTCGAGAAAGTGAGTCATGGTGACAAACACGGGTTGCGAGCGATACTCCAGAGAGTTTGGCAATGTTGTTTGTTGCAAAGAGGAGTGTCGACGTGGGTGTTCTGGGACTTCAGAAGGACCATCGGGGTGTACCAAGCTAGGACATTTGGTCCACTATTTGTGAGTGGCCAGAAATACATTTTATGTACCTACAGAAAAATAATATACAAGACTGGGACTATATTATTTTGAATTAATAAACATTATGTATAGGGTAATTAATTACTATCTTTGCTAAGACTATGTGACATATTGGTGACTTTAACAGATACATCTATATACTAGTGTTTCATCAGGACATTCAGGGATGTTACCACAGACAGCTCTGAATAAATTAGGTTTGCTTTACTTATATTCTTTTACTTAATCTCAAATACCACCATCACTCAGCGTACTTTGCTCAACTTCTAACATTGGTGCCAGAAATGGAATGGAGGCACTTATTAAAAATATTATTAACTAAATCATTAGGTATATGTAATAATATGTTTATAATAAATTGATAAATTTCCTTTCTCTGTAATCTTAGGTAAATAAGTATATACCTACAAGAAAAATGGCTAGAGACTGGGGACCTTGACGGAGGGACTGAGCATCCAAATTGCAAATATAAATAACAAAATTTGGTGTGTAACTAGTAAAATAGACAATCAAGCATGCTACTTATGATTGCCGAATTCCGTGGCGTGAATATCAGTATCTATATGAGATTATCGCATACCTGAATGTCTGGACAGAAGAACAGCGTGCTCACTGCCTGGCAGCAGTGTAGAAATATCCTGCACCCTGTATACTCCATTCTCTGACTGAACGATATCACCTGGAGTGTAAGCATTAGTTTCAGGCCTTGAGCTGCTTACCCTGCCTAACTTTGAAGTCGCCGACCTGGGCAGTTACATCAGGAACTTTGGCAGGACATTGTGAGGCTAGCTCACCTCGGGTGTCCAGAGGAGGTGCTGGATGTAGTTGCCATTGACTGATTCGTTAATGTCATTGCTGACACGGAGGTGTGATAAGCAGTGTGCCTGGCCCATGCACTGGATGTTGATTTGTCGCGATGGGTGCCAGCGAATCGGCGAACGGTGCGAGCAGCGACACTAACAAGCTATGGGGGGAATAGCATCGAGAATACCCTTAAATAAATTAGACTATAATGAAAATAATTTCCGGCAGAGTTGTTGCACTGGAGCACCACCTTCGACCTCACAAGAAACCATGGTGCTGAGAGTGTGGATGACCCAGACACCCTAGAGCGTAATGTTGACAATATCAGCGAGGGATCAAAGATCGAGAGCTATGTGAGACCAACCAATCTGCACCAAAATTCGGGAAACATGAAAATGTCAATCCTGAGAAGCGAGGGTATGTGATTACTGGTGGTAATAACAAGTCTAAACTGTGTATGAAACATGAAGTTGACGCATTCGCTGGTGGAAGGCAGCCTAGATGATGTACCCTGTCAGATGGTTGTAGATACAGGGGCGACCATTACTGTCGTCAGCAGGACCAAATAGGGTCTTTCCTCCGGAAATCACGTGAACTAAATATCGGACAGTGCCTGTTAAAAACGCTGTAACTGGTGAGATGCCAGATAAAAGGAAGAAAAATGTTCAGATAAAATTAGGCGATCTCAAGTTAGAACACAATGTCTATAGAAATCCTGCGCAAACTACAGTTTTGTCACGGGAAGACATTCTAAGAACACAATACATGTCTTGATTCAGTTCTTCAGAAGGCGAAGCAGCTAAATTTAATTGAAGCTAGTTCGCAAAAAAAACATATATTTCAAAGAAAAGTGAATTTCCTGATCCATGTAGTGTCGGCTGAAGTAATAGGAACAGATCATGAGAAGACAGAAGCACAGAAACTGACCACAACGTACTGATCGGAATCAAGTAAGAAGTTTTAAGGGGCTGTGTGCTTATTGGCATTTCGTGCTTGGGTTTGCCTTAATAGCAAAGCCATATCTTGAGTTGACTGAAATAAAAATAAAATGTCTCTGTCCCACCGAATGGGAATTCTCATTTTGAAAATTAAAGGAAATTTTTTTCAACCTTCTAATCTAGCAGTGATGGCAAATTCATTTTAGACACAGACACAAGCGATTTGGGGTGTGGTGCTGTGTTGTTGCAGATCTAGGATGGTAAAAAATGCCATTCGAATATTACAGCAAAGTGTTACAAAATTCCAAAAAAAAAAAAAAAAATACTGTGTAACTCACAGGGGTTTTCTTGCAAATATTAAGGCTCTTTCAAACTTTCACAATTACTTACATGGAAGGCATTTTATTTTTCGAACATAACATTCTTTAAACTGGTTACTGAACTTCAAAAACCCTGTAGGGCAAAAGCTCAGTGGGTGCAGCAACTCTAAGAGTACGATTTTGAAGTAAAGCACAGACCTGGATGCTTTCACGACAATGCTGATGCACTGGCCTGGAGGCCATGTGAGCCAATTTACTCCTATTGTGAGTGACATTGACGAAGTGGTGACGAACATTGATGAAATGGTGACGAACATTGTCAAAATGGTAACGAAGTGGTGACGAATATTGATGGAGTGTTGACGAACATTGTCGAAGTGGTGACAAAGTGGTGACGAACATCGACGAAGTGACAGCGACATCTCTATCCAAGACAATGTACCATAGGTGCTGCTTCTGCTAGGAGAGCTTTGTCTTCAAGATTGTAATGCAATTACTTGTAGCTTATGAGTGAACAGTGATTTGGTTTTTTAGTTGTAGATAAACAGTATGGCTTAACGGAGTTTCAATGATATGATGCTGTCCCACGAGATACCGTTGAGTTCGTGTACATTTACGAAAAGCATGTGGTCAAAGGCAAAATGCTCACAGTCACTAGCGAATATGATTGAGTTGATTTTTAAGAAGATTGTATATGTTCAAGAGGAACCTTATGATTTTATGTAGTTTGTGTATTATACAAATACGTATTGTAAATAAATTTAAATTTTTTGAAAGATGGTGTGATTTGTACTCTCTATGCTTGATGTGTAATATAACTAAATTATGTGCAAACATAATACATTAAATGAGCAGAAAGGTAGAGTCACGATAGCAAATGAAACAAAATTTGTGTGGAAGTCAGTCAAGGCGTATAGGGCTTGCCCTGAGACGCATCCTATTCTCCACTCGGCCTAGCTACTAACATGCATGCCGAAGGGCACACAGAACTGTGAAGGTGCTCACGCTGGCGTGGCGGGATTTGGGGGCTCGCCAGAAAAAAAGAAAGAAAAAGAAAGAAAAAATGATATGTCAGTTCCTTGGAGAGTATGGTGTTGTTCGGATGGTTTCTGCCATGTTTGAAATCATTAGAAGGGTCTTACATGTAACTATCGCAAATAATTGATTGATTTTATCGATTGTTGATCGGGTTTACGTATGTCAGTTATAGGAATAAATGTGTACTCGAAGCCGAACTTTATCGTTATAACATGAGTGCAATATAATTTGTAAAGAAAAGTGATTTAATTGACTATTTTTAGTGTTTTTCGGAAAGTGATAGATTTTATCGGAAATCGTTCGAGTATAACTTGATTTGGTTTGAGATGAACTGGTCTGCAGGAAAATATCCTTGTGTATTGTAAGCAATTAAAAAGTTTTTGTCATTAAAATATATTTTTCAACATTGATTGATTTTATTGGGAATCGATCTAGTTTAGCTAAGATGACGGTAGACATAAGCAGATAAAATATGGGTCTTTTTAAAAATTAAATTAAAAAAAAATCTAATTTTTTAAAAGAATAAATTGCTATTAATTGATTTAATTGGATTTGAAATACTGATTATCAGTGATGCACGAAAAATGCGTAATCCAGCCGCTTTGAGAAGAAAATTTCGTCATGCTGATTTTGAGACATCCGCAAATGTAATTTTGTTGAGATGAGGGAAATATTAAAAATTTGCGGAAAAGAAAGGAAATTTCTTGGGAAAAAAAGAGAAATTTTGGGAAATTTTGGAGGAGTTTTAACCTTTAGGTGACCTCTAGGGCGGGTTCAAAGGTAAAATCCAAGATGGCATCTGTGTCCTCACTTGGGCCACACCTGCTACAGCACTGGAAGGAACATAATCATACTATCCCCACTTTATAAAAGTGGCAGATGTCATGTAAGCTTTCACTGACATTTCAACGGCTGTTCCAATGGCCAAGTTATCCTATTCCCACATCTACAAGGAAGAAAATTCGTTTAACACAATTCATTTTCTTGCTACGCAGTAAGATAAGATATTCATAGTTTCTTATTGACTTTACCTGATTTCATAGAGTTTGTCTTGGAATCCCAAAATCCTGGGCAGCACTTCTTACAGAAGAACCTTCATTGTTCGGGACCGCTGGTCTTCAGTACACAATGCTCGTTTTTTCTTAACAGGTGCCATTTGAAACAAAGACGTAAACCACTGACAAAATATATATTCAACTTAAGCTATAAGCTGTAAACTCAAGGCCATGTTACAGAGGTTTGCTATACTTTAAAAACATTATACGTATTTTTTTAAATTTTATATTGCGTTTGTATCGAAAAATCGTAATACGCTCTTAACACAGATGTATCGGAGCATATACCACAACAATTTCTTAGCATTTAATTTAACAGTTTATTATACAGTTCGCACCAAACATAACACAATTTGCAGTATAAAATAGGCCAAAATCAATTAACATATTTATTTGTGACCAATCCATGTACAAGTTGCTAAATTTTAAACACTGTTTTGTGCTTAGTGTAACAGTGGGCCCTCTTGATTTTTTTTCAAAGCAATCTGTTATAAACTTGACTGAACACACACATTTTACACGTTTGCTAACATAACTTAAAGTTATTAAACGTTGCACATGTAATGAAAACACGAATTTCTTCTTTGGACATTAAGGTTTCCTTAAATGCTACTCGTATCTAACCTCCACACGAAAATAATTTACTGTATTTAAATCCCGCTATTTCTACAAACGCTCTGTACACGAATATTTGTAGGAAGAAGACTCCATTAAATGTGTTCCAAATATGGCCCAGGTCGTCTTAATAAGGCCCGGGTGGCCTTGTATAGCTCAGCCCTTCCAGGCCTTATTTAGCTCTAGACAAATACCTACACATACAGTTCTTATCAGTAAAAACGTGTACGTTTGTTCACATTCTCCAACATTCGTACAGTATGATATCGAAAGCTATTGAATTGACTATTAAAAGTAGGATAACTGCACATCAATATCTCAGATATATACTTACGTATAACTAAACATTTCCATACCTGAAAATAAGAATTGTATCCGCTTTTTGCGACGCACAACGAACAACTGCGCATACAATGATGTGATCATACTTTGCTGCAGCGAACTGGTTCTTGCGCTGGTCTCTAGATGGCAGGAGCATACAGTAGCACCATACATCTTTCATATCTGCTACATGAAGGACAAGGAACTGTTGTGCGGGCCATGTTTGGAAGTGGGGGCCGTATTTGGCCAACTTATATTATATATATATATATATATATATATATATATATATATATATATATATATATATATATATATATAGATGTGTGTGTGTAAATAAATTGTTTGGATTTTTATTTTTGTGTATAGCTTATGTGGTGGCCAAATTTTCAGTGTTGTATAATGTATCCTTCTCAGACTTGTGTATATACTATTAGTGTTCTGGCTTTGAACCTCAGTGTTTGTATTACCCGCGCACGAGCTTGGTGCGCGGCGTCAACTGTTTACTAGGTGCTAGAGTTGGCACTACTGCGCATGAAGCAGAAGAACCAAAGATGTTAGATGGATTCAGATGAAGCATGTCGCCAGGAGTGTAACCAAACAAGCGCTTGACATGGCTGTGAGCAATATGGCGACTAATTAAAAAATTTAGGTAATATTAATTAGGAGGCGCGTAAACAGGTCTAAAATATAGAGTTTTCATCCTTAAACATCACTTAAAGAGCGTAATACATTCATTTACCTTAAAAATAACAGTCTGATGTGTACTTTTGAGGTTAAATCAGAATGGCGGCTGACTAATTTGGTGGCTACCTCTCACCCCCTCTTAGCTTCTCTCCCCTCGCCAACATTCCGACCTTATGCTACCCCCCTCCACCCCCCCTGAGAAGACCAATGGTGTACGCGACAATATGGCGTTAAGTCACGTTGCGGTTCGCTGCCGTTTATTGGTTGAATATATGTGGCATCGTTGATAATTATTAGTATTTTTATCGTGTCGTGTTTCGTAATGTTTATGGAGAAACATTATTTGGTCCTACGCGCCGGATCGTGCCGGTTTTTTGTTGTTTTGTGACGTGTTGAAGTCGGGCTTCGGTACCCGAACACAGGACAGACTCGTTCGCCGTGCCGTGGTGTTTGTGTGCTTCGTGCTCCTAGAAAACACGTTTTCTGGCAAGAAGGTTATCGTGGACGTGAACATATTTCAGTCCTTTGTGTGCACGTATTTTCCATTCAGTCTTCGTATACACGTGTTCTCTATTCAGTCTTTTGTGTGCACGTGTTCTCGATTCAGTCTTTTGTCTGCACGTGTTCTCGATTCAGTCTTTTGTCTGCATGTGTTCTCGATTCAGTCTTTTGTGTGAACGTGTTTGCACTTGCGCCGTTGTTGTTTTAGTTTTGGGGCTTCTCTCGTGATTTGACTTTCGTTCGTTTTCAGAAAATGATCTCTGTACCACGTGTGTTAGCAATTTATTATTTCAATGGCTTCGCTCTGTAGTTTGGATTGTATTATTTTATTTATTTGGCTCACGGTTTGGCCTTAAGGTTGTGTCGCATTTGGTTGTAAACTTTCTTGGATAACTTAACCCTTTTTACTTGCCTTACTGTATGTTTTTGGCATGAAATCTTTTGGTTAGGTCTCTGTCATTAATTTTTGCATCTAGTGTCTGGTGCCAGGTTGTCTTTGATTCTTTGGGGGTTGTGTTGTGTTTTGTTTCTTTGTTGTAATGTCAAAAATGGCTGAAGCAAAAACAGCTTTGTTACGGCAGCATTCGGTAGAGAGTCGCCTGAAGCGTGCCCATTATCTTGCTCAGATCGTAATGAAGGAGCCATCCAAACGTAACTTGTTTCTTGTTACCACCTGTGATCTGTCTAAGGTAAGAGATAATTTTGATACTGATTTTGTTACCATGCAGTTGGCGGTGGATACATTGCCAGATGTAGATGCTCAGGAACATGCTAGGCGCATGGCAGAATTTGAAGAGAAGTTTTTCTATGTAATGGAGATGGTAGCTGCAATCACAGAGGAATCAATAGGCCAGGTTTTACCCACAAATCTAGGGTAGTCTAACCTAAGATAACTTTGCCAAATTTCGATGGTGATTGCAGGCAATGGCCTAATTTTTGTAACCTGTTCTCCACTTTGGAGTCTGAGGATGCTGAATTGTCATCAATTGAGAAACTGGCATATTTGAAGAGTTCCTTCAGTGGGAGCCTCTTGTTATGATACAGGCATGAACCATGTCTGAGGCTAACTTTAAGATAGCTTGGGATCTGTTGGTGGAGAGGTATGAGAACAAGTGACTAATTGTTAATGTTCATGTAGAGGCATTACTTCATGCTCCATGAGCATCATCCAACACCCCAACTTCACTGCGTCGATTGCTGTGCATCATTACAGAGAATATTTCCGCTCTTAAGGCTCTTGATGTTCAGGTAGATCAGTGGGATTTAATGTTGCTTCCTTCTCCTGTGCAAGCGTTAGATGCCTAGCTCCAGTCAAAATTGGAGCTCACGCTTGATCGTGAGTTACCCACTCTTGCAGAATTCGTCTCCTTCCTTGATCGACGTTGTCGTGCCCATGAGATGGTAATTTTGGCAGCCAGCAAAATGTTCGGGCTTACACTACGAAGCCCAAACCTCCACTTACAGTGCCCCTTTGGATACAGCCTCGTAACGAGTCCCACAAGCAGTCATCCAAGTGTTTGGTGAGTTTCGACTAAATCAAGTGTTGTCTGTGTGAGGGTTCACACGAAGTGTTCAAGTGCTCAGACTTCGGTGGCCGAACACCTAGGCAACGATATGCCATTGTCAACTAATGCAAGTTGTGTTTAAACTGCCTATCTCAGTAACGTAGTTCCAAGACCTGTCCGTCATTATGGTGTCGCCATTGTGATGCCCACCATCACAAATTACTCCATTTTGAATCTGACACAGCAGAGAAGGGAACCGATAGTCGATTGTTGCAGCCAGAGTCTGGCTCTTCTTGTACCACTGACACTCGTCCACCCTCTCTATCTGCTGTCACTCCAGTATCGTCGAGAGCCTCTCTAGTTGTGCTCCTTCCACAACCCAGGTCCAGGTGATCGATTCCCAGGGCACACCTCATGTTATTAGAGCCCTTCTGGATACAGCTAGCCAGGCTAGCTTCATCTCGGAACACTGCTGCCAAAAGCTTGGGTTGGTTCGTAAGAAGACGCATCATTCCATACAAAGGTTTTCAAATGCAGTGGTCAATGTGGCAAGGTCATTTGCTTCTGTCATTGTGACCCCTTGTGGACCGCCTGACTTGCAGTTCGCAGTTGATGTGTATGTCATCCCACATATAACCAGTAAGTATCCAGGTGTTCAGTTGTCCAGTGACGTGCGCCATTCTGTGGCTTATCTGAATCTAGCTGATCCTGAGTTTGATGTTCCTCATTCTGTGGACCTTCTCATAGCAGCTGATCTTGTACCTCATTTTCTGACCAGAGGTAAAATCATGGGCTCTCCTATGGCTCTCGACTCCATCTTTGGTCGGATCTTGATGGGCAAGGTAGAAGCTGAAACCCCTGCACCGTCTTCAGACTCTTATTGTATTTGTCTGTTGACAATGACCCCCTGGAAGAAGTCGTGATTAGATTTTGGGCATTGAGGAGTTCCCACCAGCGGTAGAAAAGGTTCAGTGTGAAAAACTTTTCTTAGATACTCACAGTCGAGAGGCTACTGGTAGGTACGTTGTGTCACTACCTTTTAATGCGTTGGTATCGGGGTCAGGTGCATCCCGGCCCCAGGCAGTGAATCGAATGCTTCGTCTGGAATGGCGTTTTAAAAGGGATGTGACACTTAAACATAGATATTCAGATTTCATGCGGGGTTACCTTAAAGGGGGACATATGGAAAAGGTGCTTGCATCAGAACTGTCATCCTCACCATCCCACTATATTCTACATCATTGTGTGTTTAAGCCAAAGAACACAACCCCAAAGCTTTGTGTTGTGTTTGATGCTTCTTCTAAGAGCTGAACAGGGGTGTCTCTCAATGATACTCTGTTGACTGGATCCTGGCTGCAACAGGAAATTATTTATGTTTTATTAAATGTCAGGCTGCATGTGATTGTGTTCACAGCAAACATTAAGCAGATGTATCGGCAGATAGCAGTATGTCGCAGTCATCAGGATCTTCAGCGCATTGTTTGGTGTTTCGGTGCCAGTGATATGGTGGAAGATTACTGCTTGAAGAGTGATACTTTTGGTGTCTCCTCTGCTCCATATTTTGCGCTCCATACCTTGCAGCAGTTGGCTGACGATGAACAGGAGCAATTTCTTGGTGCTGCTAAGGTGTTGAAGTCTGATGTTTATGTTAATGATGTGGTCACTGGTGCTGATTCTGTTGATTCTGCATTGGCCCTTCAAAGGGAGTTGATTTCACTACTGGCTTCTGGTGGATTCAAATTGCGAAAATTCCTCAGCAATTATCCAGCCTTACTTCCTTGGCTTCCAGAGGAAGATGTAGAAGCTCCAGAAGCTTTATCGTTGGATCAAGATAGTCAGGTAGTGAAGGTGCTCGGGTTGCAGTGGAACCCTACTGTTGATTGCTTCTCGTACAAGATACATCCTAGTCACAGAGAGGCTACCAAAAGGAACATCTTGTCTGATATCGCCAGAATATTCGATCCTCTTGGGTGACTCTCTCCTCTCGCCATGTTTTTGAAGGATCTCATTCAGACACTCTGGCTGGCAAAATTGGATTGGGATTCCGAACCTCCTTGTGATATCCTAAGGTAGACACAATTTAACAGTGCGCTACCACTTATAGCAGTAGTTGCTGTTCCCAGGCAGGTCATTGGCCCTGCTGGTTCTTCCTACCAGTAACATGGAATATCTGACAGCTCAGAGACTGGTTATGCTGCTGTGGATTATTTACGTCTTCTTAGCACGCAGAATGACGACACCACACATTTGGTTGCAGGCAAATTAAAGGTCTCTCCAGTCAAGGTCCAGTCCCTACCACGGTTGGAGCTTTGTGGGGCTTTGTTCTTGGCATGGCTGCTTCATCATTTGGCGTAGTTATTTGCCCCTGTTATCACCTTGTGATCCATCAACACTTGAACCGATTCACAAATAGTTCTACATTGGGTAAACTCTTCTCCGCATCTTCTGAAGATGTTTTTTGCGAACAGGGTGAGCGAGATCATGGAGCTCACCAAACCAGCTTGGTGGAAGCATGTACCTTTAGAGTCCAATCCTGCTGATTGTGCTTCTCGTAGCTTATTGCCCTCTCAGCTAGTTGGACCTCACTTGTGGTGAACTTGTCCTTCCTGGTTACGTGAACCATCTCATCAGTGGCCATCCAGCTCTCAGGGTGTGATTGATGACCCAGTTCTGCTAGAGCACAAGGTTACGGTTTTGGGAACATTTGTGCCTTTTGACCATTTTGAGAGGCTACTTGCTCGTTTCAGCAGATTGACGAAGCTTTTAAGAGTAATGTCCTTAGTGCTGCGTTTCATCCAGAATTTCCGCAATCCTCGTGCAACTCGTCTAACTGGTCCCTTGACTCCCAGCGAGTTAGACAAGTTCCTTGATATGTTGATTTTGAATGTGCAGTCTGTTGCATTCAAGTATGAGCTTGCAACTGTGCGAAATGGTCAACATTTGGGCCCCCAGCTTCGAAAATTGGTTCCCTTTATTGATTCTGCTGCTCTGTTAACGGTAGGTGGTAGACTCCAGCATTCTGACCTCCCCTTCACTCATAAGCATCCAGTGCTGCTCCCAAAGTCCCATGTGTTGACGGATCTCGTTATTAGTCACTGTCATGAAAGGAATCAGCACCCTGGTGTTCACACTTTGCGAACTCTGTTGCGGGAAAAGTTTTGGATCTTATCTGATAAGCAGGCCATCACACGGAGACTGCGCTCCTGTGTATCATGTCATCCTCCACCAGCGCACACATCTACAGTGACTGTGGGACAAACTTCATTGGTACCCACAACTACCTGAGTGAACTCCAGCAGCTCCTTGCATCGCCTACTCACCAGAACAGAGTTTTCGAGACCTTTTTCACCACTCGGAATAACAAGGCATTTTAACCCCCCTGCTGCTCATCACTTTGGTGGCTTATGGGAAGCTGGAGTGAAGTCTTTTAAGACCCACTTGATACGGGTCATTGGGGAACAAGTTCTAATCTTTGATGAGTTGTACACTGTTGTCGTAGTGGTGGAAGCTGTATTAAACTCCAGACCCCAATGAATCTGCTGCTCTGACTCCAGGACACTTCTTAACTCTTGAGCCCCTTGTCGCTGTACCTGAACCTAATCTTGCCGACGTGACCTTGAACAGGCTTCGACGCTGGCAATTGGTAGAATGGATGCAGCAGGAGTTTTGGCTACGCTGGCACAAGGAGTACCTTCATACCCTCTAGCAACACTCAAAATGGCCGGAGCCTGGCTCAAGGGTTATTCCGAACCAACTTGTAGTAATCAAGGATGAAAGACTATCTCCACTACAGTAGCGCCTGGCACGTGTTGAAGAACTCCATCCAGGTGGTAATGGCATCACACGAGTCGCTATGGTGCGCACTGCCAATGGAGCCTTCAAACTTCCGATAGTGAAATTGTGCCCCTTACCTGAACAATATTAATAATTTTGAAAATTAAGCATTTCAAGGTGAGCGGTGTGTTTCGAATTAGTATTGTTGTATATAGCCTATGTGTTAGCCAAATTTTCAGTGTTGTATAATGTGTCCTTCTCAGACTTGTGTATATGCTATTAGTGTTCTGACTTTGGACTTCATTGTTTGTATTTCCCGCGCACGAGCTTGGTGCGCGTCGTCAACTGTTTACTAGGTGCTAGAGTTGGCACTACTGCGCAGGAAGCAGAAGAACCAGTTGTGTACGAGACAATATGGTGGTAAGTCACATTGCGGTTGGCTGCCATTTATCGGTTGAATTTTTGTGGCATCGTCGATAGTTATTAATAATTTTTTTCGTGTAGAGTTTTGTAATGTTTATGGAGAAACATATATGTATATATGAGAGAGAGAGAGAGGAGAAGAGAGAGGGAGAGAGAGAGGGAGAGAGAGACAGATAACTAATCTCCATGAGCTTTACTTCAATACGTCTTTTCTTATAATGTGTTTTCATTGGGGATTTTAAAAATTTTGACGAGGAAACTAATTCAGGTAATTTAAGTGAAACTCAGAAAGTTATTTAATGGTATTAGCACACCTCGGTGTGCATTGAGCACGCACGAGCGATATGGTACTTAATATTGATAATTCATGGTAAAGTTAGTATCGCTGTAGGCTAGTAGTTTCTGTGTCAAATTTTTTTTTGGAGAAGATATTGAAGTGTTGCGTGTAGTTTCTTTGTGCACCCTTCTTAATGTTAACTCATTTGACATTTATCAACAAACATATTTTATTAAAACACTGTTTAATCAGCTAAAATAATTTGCCTACTTTGCATAGTAAATAGATTCCTCAATTTATTGAATAACTTTTTCACGTTTAGTTAGAAAATAATGGGTGAATAAAGTTCACTTTCTCTTATTCGCTGTCGTATTGACAGCGAGGTAAATAGTAATAATTAACTGTAGTCTTTTCGTTACGAAATTTTTACACACTCAATAAATAGGATTTGCTTGACAACAAATATAAAAAGTTAAAAAATATTCTTGATTAAAATTATACTTAGCCTCAATGAAATCGTTGTATTATAACGTTTGATTCATTGCATTTATTATGAATCTTAATTATATTATTTTGTACAATTTTACAACTTATCGGGAACAAATTTTACAATTAAAACGAAATCTTAAAACTTGCTTCAAGGATAAAACAAAGAGATTATTTATGCATAGTTTTATTACTTTTGGATATCACGTTAAATATACATTTGGTTTTTAAAGGTAAGCCGCTTACTAATGTAAAGTAATTATTTCAAGTAAAAAATTGGAATAATTATGTATTTCGAAAATTAGTAAATGACAACAAACTGTGGAGGATTTTTATTCAACCATAATTTTGTTTATAATTGTAATATATTACTGTTGGATTTAGTGTAAAAATTACCCTGTTATAGATTTTAATTTTCACATTTAAAATATGAATGAGAAAACTGTCAACAAACGATTAAGCTTTTTTTCCCTTTGCCTTTGCACTCAGTCATGGGGTAGAAAGAGAAGCGAAAAGAAACTAAAGCTTGAGGTAAGACGATAATTAATTCCCAACATTCGGAAAATAATTTTCTCAGGGCCCTTGTTGAGACATAAATTTGAAATTTCTTAGTCTTTTTTTTAATTAAAAATCTCTTTCGGCAAATAAATTCATTGACATGTAAATGCAAACCTCACTAGATCTAAATAGAATTGAAGAAATTGAATGTGAGTAAATATTACGTATTGAATAGCCCTTTTCTTGGCCATCAGAAGATGAATTCTAAGCGCGATTTGGAACTGACTCATTTCTTGGCTTTAGAAAGAGTACAACTCCGCAAATGTGTTGAGTGAGGCCGATGACTGAAACTTATCCTAAAGTAAAATATTGCTTCAAATTACATTATTAATTTATTTTTATCTTCAAGACGTTACATTAACTATAATATTCCTTAAAGTCACCGCAATGTTATGAAGCAAGTAACATTGGATTATGATATTTGGTTCCAGTGCCGCAAGGATTTAACCATGTTTTAGCGGCAAGTTGTTGTAAGCTATTAAAACTAAATCGTGGGCGAGTAACATAATCAGATTATATATATGTATATATATATTTTTTTGTCAGTGCTTAACATATAGGTCTTCAGCTCTGGTGACGGATGACATGAGGTAAGTACGCAACAGCGCCTGAATGATTTGGGGGAAGGGGAAACGGGAGATCCAGTCCGACACGATTCCCCCATGCGAAAACCTGGGAACCGACCCCGACGGGAATCGAACCCGAATCGCCGTGGTGGGAGGCGAGAGGTCTGACCCCTCGGCCACCGCGGACCCAACATTATCAGACATGTTATCGTGTCATTCCTATAGCGACTTAATTTTTTTTGCGAAATAACCATTCATTACGATTGCATTCAATTTCCAGTTTGGATTCAATTTAATGAAACTATACTAAGGATTTTTTTTTCGCTTAAAATTATTTTCCACAAAAGAGATATCGTTTAATATGCCAAAATGTATGCCAAAATATTCTGACCCCTTAACTTCTTAAGTTCTCATTTCAGTATTTAACCGCACGACGGAGACTAATTCAAGTTTAGTAATTGAGGACCTAACATTCAAAAGGGGCAAAAATTAGTTGGATACATAGAAAGGTGCCAAAACATTAGATCAAAGACGTACGTAAAGTGCTATCTCCTAGTGATATTCATGCGCGCCGTACACCAGCACAATTATATGGTTGTAGTAACATCAACGCATTATAGTTCATTGTACAAATATATATTGATGTTCATAAGTGTTTTGTATTAATTACTGTTCGATTGCCCCTGTTTACTACTTTCCTATTGTAAAAAATAAGTGAACGCATTTGAATAGTTCCTTGTTCATTTGTTTGTCGCAATATACTGTTTTCGTCATTATCTCGAAACTTTCCTTTTGGCACTTAGCCCCTTATGAATGTTAAGTCCTCAATACCGCTGCCTTCGTTCCAGTTGTCCGTGATTCAAGAGCTATTACATTTTAAGAAAGTCATCCATTAACGCGTTGACGCAAAGAAGTATTTTTATGATTGATATCAACTGCGAGTAAGTGAAAGAATATTGAGAATCTCATAACCTTAACCCAGTGTGTTTATTTATTGCCGTAACTGCGTAAGCCTCATCGGGATAGTTAAATCCTTGCCATTTCTAACTAAAATAGTCAAGTTTACAATCTTAAATAAACAATTTTATGGCCTTGCCATTACTTTTCTCTAAGCCGCTAAAAAATCAGTTCACTAAAGAAAGTTTTAATTTTAGAATCTAATGCAACATTGTTTTCATGGAAGCATTCTATTATAAAATACATTGCATGGACATATTTTTACTTAACCGTAAAGTGTATATTGTAACATTAAATAGAAATATGTACATTAAATCCCAGAACAAGGAAACTATATATTCAGCAAAAAGTGATAACAAATGTATTCAGTTATCAAGGGACAGTCCCGACATTGGTACGGAGTGACTCGTTGGAGAAGTTGAGTGATAAAGACAGTAACCGGGTAGAAATTTCACGGCGTTTGGTTTTAACGAGTCAATCGCCTATTAGACGAAAACTGAACGAGTGAGTTCACGCTAGCAATGAGCATTCAACTGTTAACAAACAAAAACTATTTTAAGTCACAGAAAAACATTGCCCATTGAAAACGAGTGACTGTCTTGGTGAACAAGTAAAGTACTAAACACATGCGTTAATTGTAATGTGTGTTTATTGTATTGTACACTACAACAGTTTCCGGAACATGGGCATGAGTTAAAGAATTTGTGGTGTTGATAAAATATGTGCCTCGAACCCAGGAGGGAATGGGTTCCTTTCCCATATTTGGATATCCGAACTTCGGTTTTAAGTGGTTTCCCGAAATGCCTCAAGGAAAACTTTCGGATTGTTCCGAAGTGTACGCCCTTGAAAATCACCTTAATCTTTCCTACGTGTACCAAAACTCCACTAAAGCTGTGTATTTGTTCTAGTGTATGTAAATACACTCAGTAAAACACTGGAAAAATAATCATATCGCACTACAACGCTTTGAAAGTTTCTTGCGATGGAAGTGAAAGTCAAGCGTATTATTATTGATATACGCCAATGACTAGAGCCAGTGATTTTTGGTGAAAAGAATTCTGCAACAACTAGCTTCAAAGCCTCACGTGCACACCCGCAACACTGCTTCGTAGTTATTGGCAGAATAAAGTAGGGCAGAGGCGTGGATCATTTGACTGTACCAACCAAATCAATGTTACCGCGACACCACACGCCCGTGATATGTGGGTAGGACCCCCGAGACGCTGAAAATTAAAAACGTCCAATCACTGACCAAGAAGCAGAGATACATGTGTGCACATAAGGCATTGAAACAATTTTATGCAGAATTCTTTTAAGAAAAAATCACTGTCTCTACCAATGACATGATATATCGTAGGATACCACAAAACCAACAGTGAGCTAAGAAAAACAATAAAGGAAAAAAAGCCTAGTTCGGCAGTAGTCAACGCAAATACAGTGCTGGATCAAGGAAGTTTTTCAAGGGGGGCAAAGTTTGTTTCTGCCGCCCCCCCCCCCCAATTTCTTAAAAATAAAGTACCCATTGAGTTAAAACATTGGCGATTCTGGTAACATATTGATTTTTCTGTAGTAAACTAATGTTAGATCGCTTGCACTTATTAGTTCAGTATAATTTACAGGAGTGGACATCAACT